>QUSF01000029.1:283524-354419 GCA_003676055.1 Chloebia gouldiae
TATTATTATTATTATTATTATTATTATTATTATTATTATTATTATTATTATTATTATTATTATTATTATTATTATTAATTATTGTTATTATTATTATTCCTATTAATATTTAGTGAGAAGTAGATTAAACAAATGTGGCATTAATTAACAGCCATGATAGGCTGTTGTTGATAAAAAATGGGGTTTGCAAGAAAGATTTAGAGAGTAGAAGATTTTATTACAAAATGCCTAACCAGCTGAAGAAAAGTAAGTGGCTAAAAATTTTGTGTAAAGATGGATAAGCACTGTGCTTCAGAGTTGTGTGGGAAAAGAAAAGAAACAAATGTTTTGTGCTTTATTGTTCTTGCTTTGGCTGGGATAGTGTTAATTTTCTCCATGGCAGGCATTATGGGGCTGTGTTTTGGATTCATGCTGAAAATAGTGTTGGTAACACAGGGTTGCTTCTGTTATTGCTGAGCAGGGCTTGCACAGAGCCAAGGCCTTTGCTGCTCTTCACTCACCCCCAAAGTGAGGAGGCTGGGGGTGTGCAGGGAGATGGGAGGGGACACAGCTGGGACAGCTGATCCCAACTGGTCCAAGGGGTATCCTACATCCTATGATGTCATCACCTGCCTGCCCATAGGATGTAGCGCATGTTTTGTCTTGTTTTGCTTTGCTTGCAAGTGTGAGTTTTGCTTTACTTTTTTACTTTTGAATTTTGCCCATGAATTATCTCATTTTTACACTTCTGATTCTCTCCCCCATCCCATGGTAGGAGAGTGAGTGGGTGTGTTTGGGGTGCTTAGTTGCTGGATAGGGTTAAACTACAACAACCAACTCTGTCAATTTTAATATTTTTTCATCCCTGAATTGTCCAGGCATTTGGACTAGAAGATCACTGTAGATTCCATCCAACTAAAATGATTCTCTTCTATTCTACTGCCCATGAGATGGCATTTGACATCCTTTATTTCCTCCCACAGATTTATCTTATTTGTTAACAAGTATCTTGTCCTTAAAATGAATTCAAGATCATTTAGTCCCATTTATACTATATAGGATTAATTTGATTTTGGAAATATTTTTTTATTTTTATTCAGTACACGAGAAACAAGTCTGTAGGACTCTGAATTAAATGGTATTGAAATAATAAAAAAAATATGTTTACAGTCCTAACTATTGTTGTCATTATTTCTGGAAATTTTTGACTAGGCTTCTATAGCCAGAAGGAAGAAATAAAATAGAGCATAGAAGAATTTTGTCATCACATCAGGATTAGAGATAATACAATTAAAAAAAAAAATATGTCCTGTTAAGAAAATAGTATTTTCTTGTATTAAACCAGAATTAAACAAGTAAGAAAAAGGGAAAATCCGTATTACTTTAATTAACATACATATAACATTTGAGTGCAAGCAAAAAAAAATCCTGTAGTTTAAGAGTCAAATGTATAAGGGGGTTTCTTTACATTGTGCTTTTCCCCAAAAAACCTGTGTTCAACGCAGTGTGAGAGTAGAAATCTCTCAAAAGAACCTCAAAACAGACACAAACATTTTTTAAAGTAACAAGATGCTTTCAGCCTGAAAAGGTGAGGTCTAATATGCTAAAAGTTAGCACAAAACTGTCTTCCTAATAACTATGGCTTGCTTAAGAGACAAAAATAAGCATTTTTAGCCTTCCTATTGATCTTTAAGTACCAAAGGAAAAAAGAGAAAGAGAGAAGACTAATTCCTACCTTTGGAAACTATGTAGATGAGATTCCCTGTCTCTTCAAGGTAGGTAATCTGAAGAAGCTAGGAAAAAACATTTCTTTTAAGACCTGAACAGAAATAATACTGAGATTAATGGTTCAATTTATTTTTATTTTCTCTAGGGATATTACAAAGACATCCCTCAAGACTTACTAGCTAGTAAAAGTTCCAGAACTATGTTTTAGACTTGAACTGCTCAAGAATCTTGAAAACAGATGATGTGGTTTCAATTCATGTAAAGAATCTGCTTATGATAACCAAAATTAAAGCTGAAAAGTAGCAGCTGCCCACTTGAGTCACAGGTGGAAACCTGAACCAGTGGAACTGCTAATGGACACATTTCCTTTGTTACTTTCATGGATGGGAAAAAAAGGCCATTCTTCCCATTATTCTTATACTTCCAAAAGCTGTAATAAAAAAAGAAACAAATTAGCTTTAATTCAGCTCCCCAGAAGACTACATTTCCTTCAGTTAGTATGCTCTTGACACAGATATAATTCTGATAATAAGTCTGGAGAAATCAGATAACTAGATATACATGTGATCATCCTATTCATGGCTATCTAACTGAGCAATTAACTAAATGACATGCAAAAGAAAAGGTATGAAGAACATGAAAGTGATGGGTTTTGTTAGGTTTTTTTCACATAATTGTTTTTTTTTTTTTGTACCTGAACCTCCAAGCACACAACTTAAACCAGAAAGAAATAGGAATATACCATTTCATCATGAAATAGAAGCAGCTCGTACAGTACTTCAATTATTGACACCGAGAAAATTAATGAACTAGTGAGAAATAACCCACTAGTTAATTTCCTTCACTCTTACTGCAGAAGCTTAGGTATCTTAAAATATTAGAAGTTTAAAAGCAGAAGTTTTGATATTTTATTTTTTTAAATTTCTTTCTTCCTCCCATCATGGTGAAGTAATAAGGTAAACAAGGGAGAATATAACTGTACACGTTCTCTATCTAATTGAAATTCAACTGTCAAAATATAAGAAGGGTTTTGAAGAGGAGATTTATATCCTACATTCAAATGTCTTGCAATTGCCACCTTTAAATGGTGCCATTATTCTAAATGATGCTTATAGGCCCAAGTAATTTTTAAGCAGCTCTTTCACTTATTGTCATTGTCAAGGAAAGCGGAAACCATCTTGGCTAAAGGAAACCAAATATTAAAAATACAACAAACCAGTTTGTTGTGAGTAATGGCAAAAATTGATGAGAGAATGGCATTCAAATCATTCACGCTCCAGTAAAATTGGAAAAAAAATTAAACTTTTAAATTAAAAAAAAAAGTTATTTTGAAATACAGACCTTAAAGAAGCTTGGCATAACCATGTAAAACATCTACAAATAAATGTTAGGTGTTAAGAATATATATATCTAGCTAAGGTGTTAAGAATATATAGCTATCTAGGTATTAAGAATATATATATTGCTAATATATATATAGCTATATATTTTTACATTATATTTTTCTAAAAAAAAATCCATAAACAACAACAGTCTATGCCTTGTCCTTCTTCTGTCTGCAAGATCATCACATGTTGATGAAACTTGCCATCATGATGAACCTTGCAAATGTCTGGCCTAAAAGAGACACTTATCTACTTGCAATACTTCTGAAAGAATGGGTGAGAGTTTGTCTATACTGCCTGCTCTGACACAGCAGCAAAACCAGAAGAGTAGCAAAATCCTTCCAGAACAAAGAATAACATGATTATTTATACCAGAATAAATCAAGTCACCACTCTTCTGGTGTCTGTCTTGTTACCTCGTCTCATGTCCAAGTTTCAATTTCCTTAATTCAACATCATAGCCTTCTGTTTTAAGGCCTTCCCTTTTGTTCATGTGTTGCAATTTGAGACAGAGGGTCTTCTAATGACTTGATTACAGAATCTAATCCAAAAGTACTTTACACAATACACTTCAGGAGATGGGTGCCAGAAGTAAAATTTATTCATCACTGACTCTGAGGGCGATTTGAACATCCAACTTAGCAACTCAGAGGAATGATGCAATTCTGGAACAGCATCAATTGGTTTTTATAACAAATTGCTTTTCAATAATGATAATAATGAAAGATCAAATAAATCTGAACATATACTTCTATGATAAGTTTATATGGGAGACATATATTTCTACATACACATACAGTATAAAATCCTCTCATGTCTTCAGGTATAACTTATCTTATAGGAATGATTACTTTTCCCCAGTCCCAAGTCATTACATGCTTTCTCAATAAGTTATATTTGGTTTGTATCCTTCTTGTATAACAGGAAACAAACAATTATGGATACCCAATTACTATTTCAGGCACTGAAGTCTTAACCAGGAATCTGCTTCTGTTGGACTCTCCCTTGAGTGTCACTGCGGGGATTGCTACTATGAGATTAATGCAGGCAAGATTTCACTGTTATTGGTAACAGAGAGACAACTGAAGAGCCAGGGGCACATTCAGAATCTATTTGAGATGGACCTAGACAATTCACATCTGAGTCACATTGTTATTTGTTCTCTATGCACTGAATCATAAGAGTGATGCATGTGCTTACAAAGAAACTTATTAAAGCTGTCTGAGAGGACAAAACCAAATTCAGCAGTGTTACAAAAATGGGATTAAGATGATATTTGGAGAGTTTTTGAGGTAGAAAATGTAAAGGTGGTCAAAAGGAGTCTCAGGTTAGTTGAGAACATTTCATAAATTGAAGTAAGCTTATAAATCATGCAATATACAATTGTTGCAGCAGTGTGTAGTTCACACAAAAGTTAATCTTCTGGTATACCATATCTCTTCTAGAAAGTGTAGTAGAAAAAAAAAATGTTTGCAAAGTCACAGATGATTTGGCAGATTTGGTTGCAATGTTACCTTGTCTTCATATGAAATGAGTGGGGTTGGGAGTCCCTGACACATCCTCTTTATCCCTTCTGTCATGCAGCCTTGTTCAAAGTGATTTTGAGTGCTGCCTTTTGATAACTTGCACTTCTCCATGCTGTGAAAAATGTAAGGAACATTCTGCATTTCCAATTCATTCTTCTCAATGCTTTACTTTAATGAATACAGAAGAAGAACAATCCTTACTGTGCTAGAGACTCTATCCACCATCCTTGGGGTAATGAGACATAGTACAATTTCTCAGGTGCAGATTGCTTGCAAGCTGCCCCATGAAGCCTCTGAATGTTTGATTGCTAGGGCAGTCCTCTCCTACCCACCATTTACTTTTGGTATTACAGACTGCACAAAATAAAGTCCTATAATACTGTATACAGGTATACAGGAAAATATTGTCTTTTTTTTATTTGCTTAAATGCTAAAACATTTGATTTCTAAGATGCATGAAGAGAATGAAGGAACAAACAGTATTCAAAAAAGGACTAAACTGAAGTTTCTGTCCTACTGGGATGTCAGAACAAATATTTTTATTGTCTATAACAAAATCAAAAACCATAACAAAAAGCAGGACATTCTTTCAATCTTACATTTCTCTTTAAAAAGAAGGGATGTGGCAGTTTTTACACTGTTAGCTGAAACCAAAGCACTGCCAGGGTGATGAAGGGCTTGGGAGTCCAGCTATATGGAAGTGGCTCATATGACCAAATCACAGTGTCTATCATACCTGTCTGTATGTCCTTGAGTTGTACTGGTATCTACCATGGTAACTCCATCCACAGCTTTCATTTAGACGTCTAGAAAAGATAGAAGCCACCACTACTTCCACAGCCCCCACCTTCTGAAGTTATGAAATATCTCATATGCTTATTGTTTCCAGGGAAACTGATACTTGATTTCTACATCATGACCCAGTACCACAGAAAACTAGGAATGGAGAAAGAGAAAGCAACTCATAAATATCAGACCCAGACTGCTATGAAAAAAACCCACAACAAATTCACTTGCAACAAGATTTTTTGCACAGAAACATCTTGCAGCATAGAAAATGCAGAAATCAGCAGAGCAATGTTTCATCACACGGATGAAGAAGCTGATTCTGAATTGTACTAAACATATATAAATCCCATTGATATCAGTGTAAATAAAATTATAGAAAGCAAGTAAGATTTAAAGCTAGTTCATATCTTCTCAGGATTACACAGGTATGATGAAAAAGCTAATTCAAGTATAAAAATTCAAGTGTAAAAATTCAGGAAAAATTTCTTAGAAAATAAGGAATGGACATCCTTCCAAAGATGTCAAGAGAAACCCTAATGATTGTAATTCATCTCTCTGTGTTTTTGTGCTTCCATATTTATCCAGGTTAGAGCAGCTTTTGTCAGAAGACTATTTTAAAACAACACTGGAGGAAACACAATGTGCTGTAAATATAATTGAAGGAAAGGGATAACTAGTTTTCATATATACTGATTTTCATCTGCACTCTATAAGACATGACACAAAAATAATGATCAATAACCACTTAATTTATCACCAGCCAAGAAGCAGCCGTATTAGGTCCTGCAGTAAATGAAGTTCTGTCAATCAGAAAGGCTGTTATCTACTAAAATTGCAAAGCACAGCAAAAATTGTCTATGTTGTTCTGATGGAGTTGAAATTCTAATTATAAAAGCAGAATTTGACTTCAGCATGTTTTCTCTTGGTGCCAAGAGAGCCTTCAAATATCATAGTGCTGTAACTGATGACTTCTTGCCTGAGCTTGCTAGTTTTGCTTGACTATTTGTCCTCTCTACACTAAGCACATAGGTCTGACAAATTTGGAGTCTTTGTATGTAGACAAATAACACTATTAAAGGCAGACATGTCCACCTATTTGGGTGTTTTAAATCATTATAAATTTGAAAGCAGAACATCTTAGGGACTTAGGACATTTACAGAAAATCAAGCAAAACAGTGTGCAGTTTCTTGTAGTTTCTTGGAATGTGGATATTGCACACTTTAATCTCACTTTAAACCTGTTGAATCAGTTTAAAACTATTTATGTTAGGAAACTTACATGAAAGCATTCTCTCCTGGAAATTTCTTATATTTGGATAGGCTGCAAAGGTTCTTGGACTTCTCACTTTGAGAATTGTAGCTGCTGTGCCATTGGTAGTAGGAGGGAATAACACTGGGACATAAAGTATCAGTTGTCAGGCAGCCTTCAAATCCATAGATATTTTGTTCCACCAGAACAGTTCCACAGAAGATAGGAGGGCTGAAAGTTTTGGTCCTTGAGAAGTGACTCTCAAATGCAAAATTACAAATCTGATTGCCTTTAAAATATATTAAAATTATATTGAGTACACAGCAATGATTAAATGCCTGAATAATAAACTAGAGTAGTCAAAGTACATAGACAGAGGGGGAGCTATTACCAGAATGACTATAATTAAGTATAATTATAATTGTATAATATAAATTATATATTGTAGATAGCTACAATACAGAGTTGTATTATGTATTATACAGTACACACTCAATTATGCATCACATAATCCATTATAGCTATAAATAATTATTACTTATTATTAATTATTTTAGCCACATCCATTAGCAGAACTAATTTTTGCTCCATAAGAAATTGAAGAACTAGGCAGTTTCCACCCAAAGGAGTAAACAATTGCCATGTCCCTCATGGCATTAATCCTCCAATGCACAGGTAGAAGGAAGGCTGACCAAATGGGAAGAAATTGTACAGTTATGATGCTAAACAATATTGGAGAGGTTTAGTAAATATGCTGAAATGTGGTGTGCCCAAGTTCAACTCTGCAGATCAAGCACACTGCCTTGCTTTAACACCTTTGCTGATTAGTTATGCCCAAGTATTTTTCATTTCTCTGGGCCTCTGTTTCCAATCTGGATGACAAGAATAATGACACTGACCACCCTTACAAGAAAAGTAGAATATCCTGGGTTGGAAGGGACCCATCAGGATCATCAAAGTCCAATTCCGGTTCCTGAACAGGACAGCCTGAAGAATCACACCATGTGTCTGAGAATATTGGCCAAAAACTTCTTGAATTCAGGCTTGGTGCTGTGACCACTTCCCTGTGCCCAATCACCCTCTGGGGGAAGTCTCAATTCCTTATATCCAGCCTAAAACTGCCCTGACACAACTTCAGATCACTTCCCTCAAGTCCTGTGACTGTCACCACTAAGAGGAGATCAGTGTCTGCCCCTCCTCGTCCCCTCATGAGGAATCTGTAACTGCAAAGAGGACTCCCCTCAGTCTTCTCCAGGCTGCACAGACCAAGTAACATCAGCTGCTCCTCATATGACTTCCTCTCAGGGCCCTTCATCATCTTCATTGCCCTTCCTTGCATGATCTTTAACAGCTTAATATCCTTATGTTGTGGATCCCAAAACAGCTCACAGGTCTCAAGGTGAGGCTGCCCCAGTGCAGAGCAGAGTGGGTACAATCCTCTCCCTTGTCCAGTTTTGATGCATCCCAGGACACAGATAGCATTCCTGGCTGCCAGGGCACACTGCTGACTAAGTGTGAGAGTTCCTATGAATTGGGAACAGCAAATAAATTTGATTTTAAGAAACTGAGCAGAGATCTGAAGTAGTACCTTTCCTGTCTTGTACAGAGTTATTTAATATAACAAAAATACCTTTAGTACTGCAAGTGATGTTGCATTTCACAGTAGAGTTGTACGCTGGAAATGCAACTAGATGTAAATGAATGAATCTGTGCTGAGAATCATTCCTGTACTGCTAGATTGCATCTAGCATCTGATCAACATAGCTTTTAGCTGACTCAGTAGTCCAGAATTCTTCAGGGTATTTATAACCTCCAATACTGCCCTGACTGGCAACAATTACACATCCCCACATGGATAATGTATTTGTTTTTTGTTTTACACAAAAAACTCTAAAAACTCCCCCCCAAAAAAGACAAAACCCCTCACAAACACACAAACAAACAAACAAATCCCCAACCCTCTCCACCAAACAAACAAGAAAACAAAACCACAAATATAAGAAGAAAAATTTGAAATTACCACAGTGAAACTTATGCAATTTATGATAATAATACTGTCCGTTGTCTGGGAAATCCAATTTCCAATTTATTTTTCTTCTGAGATAAATTTCATGTAACTAAATAAATAATGCAAGTCCTGACTGGAGAGCAATATAAAAGTTCCACTCCGCAAAATATATTCTCGCTGCAAAATATATTCTTTGTCTGAACTATCCTTTTTTTTTGATCATAACCTTTTTTCTATTCATACTTACAAGGAAAATAAACTACGTTATTCCAGCATTTTTCCCAACAAATTGATGAAGACATTTCTTTTTTCAATATTTTTGCTTTCACACTCTCTAGAGAGATGGGAAATTATGCCATATTCAAACTGAGACCTTAAGTAATTTTCAATATGGGAAAAAGGAGACAAGCCCTGAAGTACAGAAAAAAAGTAAAATAAAAAGCAGCAGGAACAACTGCAGCAGTAGAGTATATGATATTTTTTACTGATCAGCAAAAGGAGAGAATAGAAAAAAATGCTTTAGGATTTAAAACTCTATAACAAACTGGGTAAATGGTATGAACATAAGACAATAATTTTTTTTTGCATTTTTTGTACATAACATGCACTAAAGAAAAGAAATTAAGGAACGATTCATTCCCTTATTGTTGAAAATACAGTTAATTTATATTTAGGTGCCGTGTAAGATCCATGGTTTAATTGGCAGCACTGACATATGTCTGCATGCTATGTGTCTATAATGACCCAAGCAGTGCTTTTGCCTGCACTACTCCTCCTCTGCCAGATGTCTGATGGACTCCTGCTGGCAGGAGTTCCTTTCAACTGCTTGGCCCTGACCCTCATGGTTCAGTGGAAATCAAGCCTGGGATGGTATATCCCTTAAATTCATACTGGCTAGTAGATACCTCCAGGGAGAGCACTCAGCTTTCGAAGGCTATTTCTGCCTTTAGTCCTCGAAGGTGAATCATCCAAGCTACTGTCCTTTAGTACTGAACTTGTAATAGCTAATTTATTCTCCATTTCTCATCCTCTGTCATTTTTAATTTATCAGTTAGATAGCAGATATTGTGAGTGCTCAAGTGAAAGTTTGGGAGTTAAGCCTAAGGATTTCCAAGGCCAAGAGAAAACATAATGCTGTTCTGCTAAATCACCCAGGGAAGCCAACTGAAATTACAGAACTCATTACCTGACCTAACTTAAATTTTTGTGTTGCTTTCTTGAGCTAATTAACTAAGTGTCTTTAGAGATCATCTGAATAAAACATCAACCACAGCAGTGAGAGCAAAAAGAAACTATTCCATGCACACACATTTTGCCGTGTTCTCCCTTTTAATACACCTTTAGCCCAACCTTCTACAAATGACAGCTTTTATACAAGTGCATACTGAGCAATCTACTTACTTTTTTTGCTGAGTAAAAATAAAAATTAGGAAAAAACATCTGTCAAGCTTGTGTGCGTGCATGTGTATGTATATAAATAAACTAAAACATTCAGCTGGTAATTGGTGTTGGGGATTATTTTTTAAAGATTGTTGGGCAAAGCCCAAGCACACCATGGAGGTACAAATGTATGCCTCTGTGTTAATAGCTGCTGGTTTCATCAACACTGTCCTAGTGGTTAACCAAATACTCAGGTAGCCAGCAGGAGAGCTGCCAGCTTTCGTTAGTAGCTTGAGGAATAACACAGAACAAGAAGCTGTTGCTGGAGAGAGGTGGTCTAGAAAAAAAAACACAAGAAAGGATAAAGGGATGTATCAGTTCTTTATGTTCCCTTTCTGGTGCTCATATGTTATTTCCCTTGTTCAGTTTCACTCAACTACATATCATGTGGTGCCTAAATAAGTTGTTTTCTTAACAGTGACATTGTAGGAAAAATTTCCTTAGGAAACGATTTCATGTTGTGTCATAAAAAGTCACAGAATAATAGAATGGTTTAGGTTGGACAGGACCTTAAAAATAGCTATATATTATTTACATTTCACGTGCCTTAGATGAGAAAAAAAAAATTTCTTCCATAAACTTTAACAAGGATATTTCCTCACTTATCAGTCAAGTTCTACTTTTTCATTGCTATTTTTGTTACTGTTGTTTAGTTTTTTAGTTTGTTGATGGGATTTTTGTTCATTTGATTTTTTTCTTGTTCTGTTTTTAAGATACTTTCATGATTCAAGTTTTCATAAAACCCAAGAGAAATTCTAGCAATACATTCTGACAGGTCCTCAATGGTCCAGTAAGCATGATAATCCTTTTGCTTATGGGGAAACAAATGACTCACAGTCCATTCCATTAATGAAGATCACCCTTAAAGTAAGCTAGATCTTTCAGTCTGTCTGAAGAGTATTTATATGTTTGAATGATACAGTCACAATGGAAATCATAATGTGTTATAGGATAAACATAAAATACAGATACTTGTCTGCACAGACATGAGGAATAATTTTATACAGGATTCCAGGACTAATGCAGATGATGTTTTTTCTTCTATTTGTAAGATAAATAGCAATGGCAAATAGCAATACAAATGATCCATACAACCAGGTCTTTTTCATAGTCTGTTTAGTGAAGCAGAAAAAGTTTCAGTTTTGGCTGGTTGATGTGCACTTTGATTGCTGACCCTTGAACTCCAGGGAAATAAGAAGAGGAGAAAGAAAACAGAATTTGAGTGGCCTTCCCTCTGCTGAGGTGGCAGAGTCCATGAGTCTAGCCACTGACATTAAAGAAAAGCTGAAGCATTGCACAAGCCTGATCAATCACAGAAAGTAAAACAATCACATCTAAATTCAATTTCAGGGGCTGATCTTTTATATTCCCCCAAAGTCTCTAATTGCCAACACACTTATTCCTTCATTTGCAGTAAGTGTTCTCTTGTGAAAATCCTTGTACTCATCAACTAGACCTTAGATGTGATCTCAGTCTAGCAAAATACTGCTGAATTGTGATTTTCATAAATCTTAGCTATCCAGGCTAATATCACAGCTCTTGTTTAATTAAAGAGCTCTTATTTAATACTTTTTACCCATCCCAGTTACAAATTTTTTTTATCTTTGTTTACACATGCTACTTAAGTTTTGGACAAGACAGAAGAGTCAGAATGCCTGCCTAATATCCCGTGACAGATGGAGGTGGCTGGGGACATCCTAAATTCAGAAGTGGGTTAAGGTGGAGCCTTATTTCTTAAGAGTAGCTGCCCTTGAGCACAAGAAGGAAATAAGCTATGCCATGGTACATTAAAGGAGGACAAGGGAGATAATTTACCCCATTCTCTTGCACACCAGACTGAACTGCAGGTTAGGGGAAGGAAAAAACATTGTTACCAATTCATACACTGCCTTTACTGATTGTGAGCCAGACCAACTATTTGCTCTTGAAGAAGTTATTGTATTTCGATCAATACAAAGGCAATTCTTAAGACACCTTGATGCTAGCAGAACTTTAGGTGTGAGATACAAGGCTGGCAGAAGACAGACAAGCTTAAAGTAGGATGGCCATCAGGAAAGCTGGTTTGGCTCTACTAGAACATAAAGTCCATATTTGCCATTGCAGAGGAAAGTGGGAAAGCGGCCACAGATGGCAAAGCAATGGGAATGGTATTGGAACATTTTTCATTAATGTCCATTCAATTGCAAAATTAATTTTTATTTTGCCATGTTTGCAGTGTATTTTCTATGTTTTCTGTTGAGTTCTGAGCTGTCAAACATTTTAGCATGAAAAAAACATAACTAAACTGTAATCTTAATTCCTCATATATTTGAAATACCTGTTTGATTTTAAGAGTTATTGTTCAGTCCCTGTTGGATAGTGCCAAAATAATCTAATCATTGTGGGGGGGAATGGGAGTGGTGGGAATCAGTGGCTTGTAACTTTGATAGCTAAAACAAAAACAAGATG
Organism: Chloebia gouldiae; assembly: GCA_003676055.1. Taxonomy (NCBI): domain Eukaryota; kingdom Metazoa; phylum Chordata; class Aves; order Passeriformes; family Passeridae; genus Chloebia; species Chloebia gouldiae. The sequence goes on from QUSF01000029.1 coordinate 296,077, forward strand.
ATATTGATATACAATAACTAAAACTATTCCAAAATGACATTAATGTTCTCTGTACATCAAGAAGAAAATGCATAAGAAAAATATGGATTTGAAGAGTAGAAATGAGAATATTCTCACTGACTAGTGAACAATTAATTATCTAATTGAAAAAGAAAACTGATATATAAAGAATTAATTTAAATTCTTTCAAATTATTATAAACAAGTGTAATTTCAATTTACTAAAGGAAAAGAGAGAAAACAGAAGAGAGAAAGCATATTAGTAAGATCTTTTTTCTGACACCATACTTTCTGGCCTCTTTTCTGACTTTTGGCTAGCATTAAATGTTAAAGATATACATAATAAATGTCAAAAATATACATGGCCAAAATTTCAAATACTGGCATCTCAGCTGTCTCCGCATTATTTTTGCTTCTTGACTTGCTATATCTGTCTTTAAAGATACCACTCGCTGTGAGTAAAATGGCCAGTCCCAATACACTGGAATTGGAAATAATAAGTCTCCTTGTAATTCTTATAAGTCATTACAAATGATTTATTCATTTGACAAAGCTGATTATTCACTCAAATTCAGAAGGGCATGCAAAGATGCTTTGGAGCTTGTACACACTGTAACAAATCAGGATACAAACAACAGCTTGCAGTAAAACTTGTTCATTGTCAAAGTTTAGAAGCATGAGAAAAAGAAGAAGTAAGGAATTTATGTAAGTAGTGTAATCTGAATATTAGTGTTGCCATTCTGAACTCTGCATTATGGATGTATCTGCAATTTCACAAAGCTCAACTGTTAGCTCAGCTCAACCCTTTAGATAAATGCTAGTGGAACAGTATAAACCAGCTGAACTTTATTATCAGGCATATAAAGGGACTAAAAACAAGATTAGCTGGTACTTCTGCTCTTAAGTACAAAAACCCCAACAGCTCCAACCCTTTTGCAAACCCAAACCCCAAAACCACACACACACACACACACACACACACACACACACACACACACACACACAGATGTATCAGTCTATGAGAAGAATATATTCTGAGAAGAATGAGGATATATTAAGAACATTTTTCTGGATCAAAAGAAATGTTTGCCAGGGGAAATATTAGAAGGAAATTATTAGAGAAAGGATAATTTAAAGCCCTTCAAGGCCAACTAGTCCTAGGGTTCTATATAATTTTATCATTACTTTGTAAAGTATACTGTGTCGTTTTCGTATTTGATCTTTATTTTTATCTTAGCTTTCACCTCTGGCAAGCCATATCATCATGAACGTGTAACAGCAAAATGTTTTGTAAGAAGATCTGATCTCAAAGACCTATTTAACACTGTCAAAAGAAAGATGGAAGGAATAAAGTAGCATGAACCTCTGCTTTTCCGTGGCTTTGAAGAAAATCAGAAACAGAAATTTTTCCTGCCCTCCCTAGTCTTTGTCAAAGAGTCAAGCCAAGGGACAACTCCAGAAAATCAATCTAATTCAAAAAGGCTAGATTCTGACAGTCAGGATTAACAAAGCATCCATTTGGCAGAGACTTGACAGTTTGATGACTGGAGTGATTCTTTTAGAGAAACAAACAATTAATTTACAAATTGCACTTCATTAGTTTGGAGACGATTAATCTAATTGCAGCTGGCAAATTAAAACTAAAGCTGCATAATTTTAGTGGAAGCACCAGTAGAATTTAATTTTCACTAAAACTAGAAGTTTAGAGGTGAATGGCTTCCTCCACACCTCAAATTGAAAGAAGGCATCAAATTCTTACAGCCTAGAGTCTTAAAGCAAGTTTAATGGGACTGGGAGGCAGAACAAAGATGTTTCAGATGTTTTCATGTACATAGCTTTATTGTTTACACTTTTAAATATACCCATCATGTTTCTAGGCCTATTAGGGATACAGAGATGCTTCTGCATAGGGGCGGTCAAAGACTTTTTTTAATCCAAAAGTTTATAGTCAAAACCAAATGCACTCCTTAAATTGGAAGATATTGAAGGGAACATGGAACTTCAAATGAAAGTTTTAAGAATTATTGCTCAAGCACTGAACTCATTTAGCAGGCAAAACGTCCAACAGATATCGAGAAAGTTATTAATATGGTTCAAGAGTCCTGCCTCATGAATTTCCTTATAGCAGTTACTTAATCAGTAATACAGAGGTTGACAACTTCAATAAGGGACAAAATGCGTTCTTACAAAACAATGGTACTTAGCTGGTTTGTTAAAGTATTATAAGGAGGGATTTGAAATGGGGCATTTTAGTCAAAGAATAAATGGAATCATAAAGATGTGCTATCCTAGATTAGTGCCTTTACATTTTTAATAAGCTTGGAAGACTTGTTTCATCCCAATCTCAAGAAGGAAATTCCTCCTGTGTCTTGCTGTGATATTCTTTTAAATGGATAAGCTAGTCAAAACCTTTTTACTATATCTGTGTAACTGTCTTTTAGCTTCAGAATTACAATGCCTTAATCCTTTCTTATAGATTTCCACAGTTGATATAATCCTTTCCATATTTTCTGCATAAGACTAGTGACATCTAAAACATCACTTTGGCAAAAGCAAAAGTATATAGAAACTGGAGTCTCAGAATTTGCATGACAGATGACACCCTAATAACTGATGATATGACAAATTATTAATAATCTATCTTCATCTCTGAAGACATAATAATGTAAAACAGTAGTGATATATCAACAACACAAGAATTAATTTCTTTTCTTTTTCTATTTTCTTCAGGTATTTTGTCAATTTTTGGATAGATTTTTAAACTCAGTTTATTTGAATCTTCTCTTCTTATGAGTTAAAAAACCTTTCACGTCAAGCAGGCAAAAACCAAAGAAATAGGCAAAGCAAACTAAGTGCATAGAGATTGCAGTAACTGTAATCACTGTATAATATTATGTTTATTTGCGCTGACATTTCTGTTGGTCAAGTGGCAACTTTGAAATTCCTGAAGTGAACTAGCAGTGCTGTGCATGCTTTATGCACACATCCCATTTGTATTTTACAACACTGCTGCTAAAAAAGCAGAAAGCAAAAACCAGACATATTCTTAACATTTAGGCAAAACCAAATAAAACCCCAAAATAAACACAAAATTTTCCCAACAAACTAATCAACCAAATAAAAGAAAAAAACCAAAAAACCCAAACCATCCCAAAAGAAACCAAAAAACCAAACCACTAAAAAACAAACAAAGAAACAAAAAACTAAACAAAAAACCCTGCAGCAAGCCTCACCAGGGAGAACTGATTAATTATGTCAGCTCCTCAGGGGTTTCTAAAATAGATTTGGCAGGGCAATGACTTTCTGACATGACTCAGGTTGTCGAGCCAGTGATCAAGTGATTTGTGTTGTGACAGTTCTCTACAGGTCAGTTCTAGGAAATGAGATTATTTCTGTTCAGCAGGAAATAATGAGAAAATGGCAGGGTCAGAGAATGGAGCAGACGTGAGGACATAAGGGAAACTAGTGATCAAGAGATGGCATTTGTAGCCATGTTTCCAACCAAGGAGCTCTAATTTATGGTCCAGGTACACTTCTCTTACACAGGATCCACCATGGCTTTTCAAGCATTAAATTAAAAAATGAATGCAAAGATACTATATTTTAAGGAGATAAATTTAACAACATTCTTATACCTCTTTAGTGTATGCTAATGAGATTACAGAGATTATAAATACATGAATCCAAACTAAATTTTAAAAAGAGAAAATTATATGAAATTACGACAGCTGATGAGGAACATATCAGTGAAGATATAGGACAATATACAATAATAGTACACAAATAAAGTTTTGTTTGGAAATCCATCTATGAGCTTTGAATACTGGTCAGTCTAAATGCACAACATATAAAAATGGTAGAATTTTAACCCCTCCAAGTCAATTAGAACAGTGTATGTCAACTGGCTTTTCTAAAACTTCATCTGGAAAAGAACCTTTCTTTGAACTTGTAGACACATTGAAAGAAAGCAACTTCAAAGAGAGACAAATTCTATCTATCTATTAAGTCATGTCAGGACGTTAAATATAAATATGGTCCTATTCAGCTGCTTAAAAGGCTATTGACCATTACAGATAACATATCAAGGTCCATATTTCTTCTTGTTTGCTCATACACACTATTCACCTTGTATAATAGTGTGTTGAGCATGTGGGCTTGACTGAGAATGTATGCCTAGTTGTCCTTGTGGGGAAAAAAACTTATCTTAAACCTTAAATCTTCTGTTTTGGCCAATATTTCTCATTCTCCCACCAGAAATCACCGTGAAGAGAGCATCCCCACCCCTGTGGTCCCCTGTGATCCTCCTCCACTCCCTACTGGTGTGCTGTGAAGCCAAATCTGCTCCCACTGAACCAGTCCACAAGCTCCTTTGCAGGGTGAGTATTCCAACCTTGCTATCTCTGTGAGAACCTCCAATGTGTTAATATTTCTCTTGCTCTCTGGCCCAAGCTGGACAATGTACCCTTAGCCAAGCCATGTTGAAATTCCCTATTAGACCCTTCTTTCTCACAAATTTGCACTAAGAGGGCTTGGGGTATGAATATTCTTGCAGCTGTAGTAAGGCTGCATTGCACACATAGTCTTTGGTCCCCCTGCCATCTCTCAGAGGCCTAACATGTTTAAATGACAGAACTAATATATTTGGAAAAAATAGGTAAGTTTCTTCATTAGAACTGACGAAAGCAGCAGCAAGTTTCAAGTTAAGAGCAGGCGAAAAGCAGCAAGCATAAGTTGTACCTAATTAAGCTCATTAGATGAACAAATAGAGAAAAAAAGGTACTTAGCACCACTCCACTAGCAATGTGCTTGACACTGGATAATTAGCCTTTTGGAAAAGTACCACAGACCACCACAGTGCCACAGCTATGCAGGTTTTTAGACTAACTTAGAAATATCTGCATAATGGAGTCATCAGTGAAATAATTTCCCAGAGAACATGAGAGGAATGCTGTAAGTAACTTTGTTGGAAATGGAAAGATGTATTTGTTCTTAAAAGATGCTTTTAACACACTGTACAAAAGGAACAAAATGCCAAAGTGCTGCTTAGATATGCATTTGTAATCTAACTGTATAATTTGCTTTTTAAAAGTGGTATGAAGGACTCTCCCATTTTGAGGAGAACGTGGAACAAGATTGTGCTTCAGCCATAATTTTAGTATTTATGTGACTTCTATAAAAGTCATATAATTAGAAGCATTGTCAATTAGAAGCATTGTCAAATTCTTCTCAGACCAACTTTCAATAGAAAAAGACACTTAAATAAAATTTGAAGATAGGCAAAGCAACAAATGGGAGAAATGACAATCAGTAAACAATATATTTCTATTTCTCAGTTATTTGGAGCATTGTCTGGAAGTAGGACCTCTTTATTAGGGTAAGACTTTAAGTAGAATACATATATATTACTTTTCTGTTACAAAGGTATGCTGCATTTCTTACAGTTTATTTTGCCCTTGAGTGCTATAATGACTTTTTACCTCTATTAAATCCTTTTGTGTTTTTGTAATGAAATGCATACTCTTGTGCTTTAATGAGCCCTCAAACGTAATTTATAATCACATATTATGACACTGCAATTGCTACAATCCCTGTTCAGACGTACCAGTTCCTAACACAAAACACAACTTTATTTCTGGTGGATCTGTCACTCCAGCCTACTGGCGATTCCCTAGATTTGAAGTGCTTTTAGTTGTCAGTCTCATCCTCATTAGAACCTGATGGAAGTGTGGGTGTTTGTTTCTAAAGTTCCTTATATTAAAACAAAAGGACCAAAACCTCTGGCTAGGTAAGGTTGAATGTTGCCTAGTAGATAAAGGAGAAAAGGAAAGAAATAGTGATTTTATGAGGATTCCAAATGTCCTCTGCTAGCACTACTATGTTTTGGTTTAATGCATGCAGGTTTCCACTGCTTTGCACTCACACCAAGGGAGATATTCTTTGTGATTTTGACAGTACCACAGGTAATATTGGCTCTGAGGAAGAAGTTTGTCACTACAGTTTCCTTGTTTCTACACTGTAAAAAAACAGCACAAAAACTGGAACTTAAAGTGGCACATCTGATTAATTAGACAGACACTGCCATGAAGTTTGAGCAGCTAAGAATAACCTAGTATCTCTTTACTGTATCTAGTCATCCAATCTCATACTACATAGTTTGCCTATTTCAATAAATCTTGGTGCAAGTTCACCTAATAAAAATGCTTCAACTCTTTTAAAGTTTTTCTGAAGTTGATGGATCTTCCTATAGCAGACATTCTGTTTTCTCTATAGCAGACATTCTGTTGAACTTGTTTTATCTCAAGTTATGTTACCATATGCCATATTTTAGGAATATTTAATCTACCTACACTGACTGAAATCAAAATCTCCATTACCTATGATGATTGTATTTGTGAATTAGTGAATTACTGTAGCTAGAAATATTTTTGCCACTTCATTATAAATGAGGAAAATCCAGTTATCTAAGCTATATCACTGTGAATAAATTAGGAGTAGTTGAGATGATTGATCAGAGTCTTGTCTTTTAAATATGTAAAAAAGATATATGGTTGTGCAATAAGTCAACTTATTTTACACCTGAGTGAATAACTATCTTCTTGTCCCTTTTTCTTTCTGCATACATAGCAATATTTAGCTAATATATATCAAATAACTATTTTCAAATCTGTGAATCTAAATGCTTCAAACAGCCAGAGGATCATATTTATTCCAAAAAGTGAATCCGAAATGACACAGCTAATTAGTATGTCCTTGAAGGACTTAGGCTGCATTTATGCATATGTAATTTGATGCTGTTTTTCTCTTTTCTAGAACATGTCTTCCTACTATAAAATATTTAATTCCTTTTCTTTTCCTTGGAAAAAATAAGAGATAACCTTACCATTTGGTTAAGGTAGAGGAAAAGTTCCCTTCAACTAGCTGACTGGGCTGCTCTGATTGAAATTTGATTCCTCTTCTAATTTGTTACTTTTTGCACCTTCCTTTTATGAGATGAGAATATTAATCAGTCAATTGATCAATTATTGACTAAATAGTGAATTTCAAATTTACAGGATTTTTTATTTCTTTCCTTTTTCAGTCATGACATATACTTACTCCTGTTAGATGCACTACTGCAAGGACAGAAAGCCTAGGAAAATCATCAGTAAGTGAAAAACTTTAGTTTCATGGATTGAAAGGCACTGCAGACTTCTGTTAAAAACACTGTGAAAAGCATAACAGTACATAGAAAAAATGTTTCCATTAGGCACCTGGGGCTGGCTGTCTCAGGCCTTTACTAAGCAGCCAAACATCATCCCTCATTTGAGAAACTCTCCCTGTATTCTCAGCTGTGATTCTGATCACTGTGCAGTCCCTCTCTTGAAAGGCTGTTTCTGCCTGTTTTCTGTTCCGTATTTTTCTGAAGTTCACTCACTTTGTGATTGGCATCTCACACCTCTAACACCACTTCTGCATCAATAAGCTCTTAGCACTAGACTAGCCAATGCCTTGGTCTCACCCCTCTGAAAAGGAGAAGTTCTCTGCACCACCTCCCCTTTTACATTCTTGTTCTCTCTCCAGCCTGCACCACTGATTCTCAAAGGAGCCTTAAATCTAATGACTTCAAAATGTTAAGAGAGGATAAAGGAAAGGCTCCATAAAGCAAAGTTCTTATAAAGTACTGATGGATAAAGCACTTGATCTTTGTTTCAAGCCTGGCATACATAATCATATAGAAGATGTTTTATTGTTTTACTAGGGCTGGACTAGCAAAAGAAAAAGAAAAAGAAAAAGAAAAAAGAAAAAAAGAAAAAAGGAAGAAGGAAAAGAAGAGAAGGAAAAGAAGAAAATGATACCCTAGAACTGGTTAATGTTATGTTAGCAGCATTACTGAAAATGAGGGAACCCACAGGAAGCCTAAAAAACAAGTTGAATTGCAAAAAGCAAGCAAGCAGAGTTCTACTTAGAATTACAAGAAAATGATAAAAGCTTTTTAGAATCACTTTAATATAGCATACATTAAATCCAAGAACAGATTTTTTATCCTTTGAATTCTAAATAATACATGAGTCATCAGTTTACCAAATTGTTTTCAGTGAATTCAACTGTCAAAATGAGCAAAGACAGATTAAGACCCAAGGTTAGAAAAGGATTGTACATACTCAGCTGCACATGTATTTCAGGGAAGCCAACTGAAAGTGTAGGATTGATAGAAAAAGGTGCAAATTTCTTACCAGCCAGCAAACAATTTTGTTTAGAAATGGTGATTTGAGTAAAAATGCTTGTTAAATGGATTCAATTCTTAATGTCAGGTGTGGCAGTGTTTTCACCTCCGTCTCTTTCATATGCAGATGACGACACAGGCTATACAGTCTGTACCATCCGGGTTAGGGCTGCAATGTTTGCCTTCTCAAGCTGCTGTGGTGCTTCTCAGCCATCAGAGACAGCAATGCAGGTGACAGACCATGCATCACAGCTGCACCCTTCAGCTTTGGAGTATGCAGCTTTACTGAGCCCAGATTTTTATTGTGGTATGACCACGGCTTTTTTTTTTGGTTTGGTTTGGGATTTTTTTGGGTTTTGTTTTTCCTAAGAGAGAATGTAAGCAATATGCAAATCAAAAGTACAAGTGCAAGAATGAAAAGCCCCTTGCACTTACATAACTAGTGGGATAGAAGAAATTTCAAATGTTTTTACTGAGTGAATATTAGGGCAAATATTACAGTATTACTTCTTCAATGTCTAAAGTGCTTTTCATTTTCAGAAACAAAAAAGTAAGCAACGGTTACATGGGATAGAGTTCTTGAGAGGTTTTACAACTGTGTAAGACCAGTAGAAGAGCAAATGTGAAAGCAAAGATTCATTCTTCTGTTTTAAAAAAACTTCTGTAAAAGAGATTATTTTGTAAGAAAATTCACTCTGAATCTACAAAATGAAACAGATAAAAGGAATATTTGTCTCCCATTCCTTTTCAAAAAATAGGCAGAATATAATTTTTCATTAAACCTTATTTAGTGATCAAGAAAGCTGTAAAAACAATTTCTTTGCAAAATTTTATACAATATTTTTAAAATAGCAGTAAGTCTTCAAAAAGTCTTCATAGTGTGGACCACATCTTCATATACTGAGCCTGTGAACTAAAATTTATTTGCTTTGGATGTCAAGAAGGAATTTTATATATGTGTACAATGTATTTTACTCCATCTTTTTTGCAGCTGAACTATTTTTAGCACCATTTCTATTACATGCACTTCTCACAAACACTGTCAGCACTGGTTAAGTTTTCATTGTAGACAAAACTCAGCAGTGCTAACTAAACTAGGACTTCTCTGATAAATGAGCTCACTGCTGGCTATCCTATACATATCACATTATTCTCTGCTAGGAAGCAATGGATCAGCAGAAGTAGTTATTTTCTACATGAGATTTCTTAGAGTAGTGAAAAAGAAGTCTTCAGTATATCTTAATTGCTTTTGGATTTTTACTTTATATACTGGTAAGAGAAATTAATTCTGACATTTGGAGAACTTCACAGGAAGTTATAGCCATCATTAAAAACACTAAACTGAGTAGTCCTTGCTTAGCAGAAAATGACACAGATTGCTGAGACTGGAATTTTGACAAACAAGCAAAACCAGTACACTGACAAATAGCTTTAGACAGTGAATTTAATGAGGAGTTTTAATTAAGCAGACTCTAAGGTTTATAGAACAAGGATGATGCTGCTGAGGTTCATTTTTTATTCAGTGGGGACTCAAACAATAATAATGCTATATATATTTTCAAAGGAAGTTTATTGTAGCATTTCATAAAACATGATTCCAACATAGATTTCATCTCCTTTTATTTTTTCTCTTTGAGTGATTTTTCAAAGACTGGACAAAACCATGCAGTTCCTGGAATGAACTGCCATTCTGTGTGGGGATCTTTCTACAATATAGTGTCTGACTGGACCTCTACTATAGCTTAAAAAAATAAACAACACTTAAGCTTTGACTTTATCATATAATTCTGGGTTATGTTTCAATAGATTCAAAGTATTTTCTTATTTTATAATGCCTTTGTGCTAGAACTTGTAATATGCTATATTACTTATTAGTGCATTTTATGAAAATACTGGATCTGTAAATAAATAATTTGATGAGGCACTATTATTTCATATAAATTTGACAGTGTGATTGGAAACACAAAAAAGCCACATAGTTCTAAGTGTATTTCTTTTTTATCACCATCTGGATGTCAGTGCTGTGAAAGCCAAAATGTAAGCAGTGAAGAGCTGGGTGTTCAATCTCAGACAAAGATGAGAGTGGCACAGAAGTGAGGTTTGGAAGTTTACTTGTTTAAGTTAGTTATTGAGTTAGTGAAGCAATGTGTTTTACGTGACTGTTGGGAGGTCATCCATCTTGCCACATACTCAGCTTGGAAAATGTTTCTAATCTTTCTGAATGATCAATGAAGAAATATCTTGGTCATGCCACTTTTACAGCCAGTGATCAACCACCGATGCAAGATTAAGAGAAAGCTGAGGCAATCAAATGAAGATGATAAATCAGCAAGAGCCATCAAGAAGTCCAGAAAACAGGATTTATCAAGAATTACTGAAAGAACAACAAAACTCAAGATGTGGCTTTGTATTGAAAGCTTGGCTTTTCACATACTTCATCTCTCTACATCTACCCTATATGTCTCTAGAGGAAGATAGCAAATTTGTCTAATTAAGGGATATATATTCTAGAGCAATATCTTAGCATTTGAAGTATCTTATTTAATCTGCAGCAGTTAACAAACAAACCAATTCAATTTAAGTTATTTAGTATCAAAGAAAACTGGCAGGCATGTATCTGGTTTGGGTTTGAATTATTGTGATGAGGTGGACTTTTCAACCTGCCTTTGTAGTTTTTATATGTATTCTGTAAAGAAAAAGATAATTATGTCTCTTACAAGTATTGAATAATGATTTTGTCTAGAAATGCACACTGCAAACAAACAATTTTGCTTCAAGTCTTTAATCTGATTTCTCAAAGAAACAAAGTCTGCAAAATATAGGACAGAGGAGATTTGGAAGATAGTGTTGATAGCTGGCAAAGATTTCCGTATCACACATGATTTTTGATGTCCGAATTACTTTAAAGCATAACAAAAGATAACAATCAATATGTTTTATTTTTCGAAATCTCTGTATACTCATCTGTATACTCATAGTCAAAATACTTCATGAAGCCTAACAAGGAGCCAACATACACAATTTGGATTTAACAAGTACAAAGCAAACAAAGGAAGTGACTGTTTCCAGAATATGAGAACAACTTCAGCGATGAAAGCCTTCTCACTAGATGTTTTGGCTGATCGTAGGTTTACCCTGCTCAAAGCAAGACTGAAAAGAGTTGTTGGAAAGAAATCCATTATGAGTTGCTAAAAAATAAGGAATATCTTCAACTCATAGTCTTCCTTAATTGCAGCTTCTTAGAGGTTGGGCAAATATATCAAGAAAACATTGTTTATAATTGTTTAGAATCTATATTCTTATTGAAAAATTATTTTCACCTATCACTAGGAATGGAATTCTGGGGCAAGAGGTGGCTTCAATTTGACTTTGTATATCTGTTCTTATAGTTTCATATTTGCTTCATTTTTTCTGGCCTTTTTTGTATTGCAATTCCATTCTTCCTTTATCAGTTTCTTCACAAGATTAACCTGGTGATCGTATGAGGCCCATCGTATGTCATTTCTTGTCCTTTATTTGATATGAAAACTACAGGGTGCATAAAAGTTTGTTTGTATGATGTAGACACATTGCTGTTCTGGATGATGTGTTGTGTGGTGGAATCTGACTTCTACTCTATCACGTAGAAGTGGTCTCATTGTTGACATGAAGCTGACAAGGTAACCATACCTTGTCACTAGAATGCAACAATAACTGCTATTACAACCCATGTGCTTTGCTAGGATTTTGGCTCATCTCATTGTATAAATGTATTGCACATGCTGCTTTATTTCTTGAGGTGGTGTATTATGTACAGTGAATTTCCATTCCATAAAACAGCTCATTAAAAATCCTTAGAAAAGTTTGAAATAATACAATCAACCTGCATATGCAGGCCCACATGCAGAATTCTCAATAATTTGCAATTTTATCTGCCAGTCCAAAGTGATATTTGGACTGGCAAAAATACACATACTGCTGTCTGTGTATTTTGATTTATACTTCTTCAAATCTTTTCTATTGAATGATGGCTAATACTAATTTTGCCTCATCCTGCATCAAGAAGTAAGAAAATTATATGAAATTTTCTCATTACTATTAAAAATATTGTCTCACAGGAGAAATGAGTTTCCACTTGCTCCTCCAACACCATTTCCACAAAACACAGACAGAGATACTAGTAAAAGATTGCATTCATACATCATAGTTGTAGTTTCAATTTTTAGGTTTTTTTCATCTCTCTCTGCTAAGAGGTAGATTCTAAATTTTGGGTCAAACCAATGTTTTCATTCTCATGCTTTGTTTTGATTTTCCTAAGAATGTAATAAAAATAAAAAAATGAAATTGATCTTGAATTGATAGGGAAGTTGCCAAGCATGTAAGCTAATCATAACAAACATAATATGAAAAAACTGTCCCTTTCAAATTTTCAAACAGTGAAATTCTACATGAATAGATAAAAGAAATAATTGCTTGAAGAGCAGCCAATCAGAAATGATTTTTAACAAATGGATATTTCAATAATTCTCAACTGCTGTCAAAATAAATTTTCTTTTGGAAAATGGCTATATTTAAAGAAAATATTCATTTTTCAGTTTTTAATATAATAGGCATCAAATGAAAAGCAAATGAAGGGCAGACATTGAAGACTGATGAACTTGATAGGAGTTCAAAAATTATTTCAATATCTATGTGGCTAAAGTTATTGTAGGTTCCATTAAAACAAATCACTGTCTAACATTCTATTCCTTGCATGTAAATCATTTGACAACCATCCAAAAAAGAACAGCATTACTCTGCATTGACCTAGTTTATTATACAGTGGAAAGAGGCACACAGTTTCCCCATCTCTAAAAGTATTTTCCACATGGACTGCTTCATACCTGAATATATTTATAAAGATAATTAGAATGCTGAACTGACATAGTTTTGGCTTTCCGCATATCTTCTTTGTATGGAGCATTTAGCCTTCTCAGAAAGAGGCAACTCTGGTTATTAATATTATTAATAATAATTCCTAATTATTAAACATATTTATTTATAGTTAATATTTAATTATTAATAATAATATTCATTATGCAAATGAACCACAGCTGCGAATAACAGACCTGAAGGGAGACAGGTGATCAGCAAAATTATTTTGACACGTGCAGTGAAAGATCTGCTTAGGATCCTAGCTTAGGATAAGTCTGCAAAATCCATTGCCAGCACTGGATTTACCATGATGGAATGCTGATGCTCTTAGGGGCTGAAAAGGTGTCCAGGTAATCTAGGAGATTTCTTTTACATCCCAGAGAACCAAACATTAAGAGTTATCTTTCAGAAAAGACCTCACTCATTGATGTGTAGAGCCACCTTGTACTTGCCAATTTATGTGGCAAGAGGCACTAATCCTCCTCTCATTAGCCTACAAAAATATTCAGTAATAAATGACTATAGAAATATTGAAATAATTTAAGATCCTGTCTAAGAGATTGTCAGGTGCACATTTGTGTAAAACATACAAATTTACTGCTTGGTTTCAGGAGCTTGTGTCCCACCATTTCTGGATGGTAAATCAAACCCAGATGATGAACAAATTCAGAAGAACATGTAAATCTATCTTGTATTTCTGAGAAGGTCCAAAGATACAAGAAAAACTATCTGTGTGAAATAAAAACATCTACATGAAAATATACTACTGCTTTCCATCCAGTGTGCTCTCTTTAGGTCCAGAGATAAATCACAATCATGTGGTTAACTCCCATGAGGTAATTCATAAAATAGGTAATTCTAGCTTGCCATAACTGTGGTCTTAGAGAGGAAACTAAATGGTTTTCCCTTCCCATAAGAACCAGCCTTTTTTCCCCATGCTGCCAGAAATATATTCAGTATGATGCCATTTCAATCCCAGAAGTGAATTATCTATTTTCTCCTATATATCTGCTAACTGATTGCAGGTTTTCATAGTTTTTAGCTAGGTCTCACAAGATAGACTACAAGTGAAGATGTAGGGCTAAAATAAATATCAAAAAGCTTTTTCTGTACTTTGGGGGCTGGATGGGAAGGGAAATGAAAGAAAACTTGAATGTATATAGGTAAAACTAGACCATTAAAAAAGCAGCTAAAGCAATTGTTCTGTCTTCTGTGCAAATAACTGTCCTAAATCATTTGTTAAAACTTTAAGTTCAGGTTATAAGGTTTTATTTTTATCCCTTTCACACTCTTGAAAGTATAAAGTGCAGAATAAAAGAGAAATTCAGTGAACAGAGAGAAAACACAGTAAAAACTCTTTATCCAGATTGCAATTTAATGCCTTGCTCAATTCTCTTATTGTGGAAAATTCATCTCATTAAAAGCTTGTTGCCACTGCAGCTGTTCCAGTACTTGTACTCTTTTCTCTCTCCTTTCCTTGTGTCCCATATTTTCTCCCACAGGCCTGAAGTTTACAAGTCATGTATCTCACCCTGCCTGAACAGGTGCTGTGCCCAGCAAAGCAGGTGTCCACAAGGCTCAGACATCAGCCTTTGCCTCCATGGAACATTGATCTAGGACTCCTCCCTCTACTCATCATGGACTTCAACAAAACCTGCAGAAATTCCAATCTTTGAGGCATCTACTCTGTTGTATTTGATCCAAACTTGTCATCTCCAGCTTCCTGGAGGGATAGGGATGAGAAAAAGCAACTAATTCTGTAGGACAGTTTCCTTAGACACAGACAATACTGGGAGAGTGATGACAGTATATTCAACACTGGGTCATAAAGCAGTATCTCATGAAATACTTAAATGTGTTCAGGCACTTCTTAAATGTCTGTTAATGCAAAACACAGAGACAGAGCAATGTACAGACTGAACACACTGAACATTTTTCCTTAAAATTACCTACTAAATGATATCCTATGACATTTTTATGATAAACTCTAAATCATTATATAGAAAAAGCAGACCAGAATTCTGTTGCATTCCTCTAGTGCTGGATATCAGAACAATCTTCCACTTCCCTTCTTGATGAGGGCCACTAAAAATCTATTAAAATCTGACTATTCAATTACTCAGATTGAACAAGATTTATATCCATATGTGGTGATCTGAGGTTAAGTGTAAGCACAGGAAGGTCTCTGGTCCACAAATCCAGCATGGATCTGTTGTTGTCTTCTGTCAACAGCAGGTTTTGTAATATAGGATCATTCAAATAGTCTTGAAACATATTCTAAAGATATAATTAATGTTGATGGACCACCTATTTGGGAAGAAGTGCTCCATAATGGGAATAGATTGGTCTATTCCAGTCAAACATGATTTCTCCTCTCTCTTTCCAGCATAAAAAAGATAAATTATGACAAAATTTATCCTATTTCTTCAAAATTAAGCATCAACATGTGCTGGCATGTTTAGTTATTGATGCCATATTATATAAAATATTGCTGTTATGGGGGTGCAGACTTAAGAGCTTTTGAAAGTAGATGAGTGAATTTTCATTTTCACCTTGTGAAGTCAGTATAATATTGTAATTAGAAACTTCTGAAGACCTTAGAAGAGAATGAAGAGTTTCAGCAGTGCAAGGAGGAAAACAATTTTCCAAGAGCAGCTAAGCAAGCTGCATTTGACTTCAAGAGAATGTTTTCATGAAGAGCAGCTAACAACATTTCTTCCCAAAATTAATTTGAAATTATCTGAGACCAACACAAAAAACTTCATCCTAATTGAATAAAATTCAAACCCCTTCCCAGTGTGCTCTCTGACTGCTCTGTAGAGGTAACTGCAACATAGAAAGGCAACTGAAGTAAACACTTTTTAAAGCATCTTGTTATCATGCTGACAATATCAGCAGGTTTTCATGCTCAGAGCTCACCCGAATCTAATCATACTCAGACAATATGCTACATAATATTCTTGGGGCAACCCCTGTATCATTCTCATTGTATAAATGCCCTGTAGAGTGGATTTATCCAGGACAATGTGGGGAAGAGAGAGGAGAAAATAATTTACTACCTATACATACTGTTCTAGCTGAAATTAATAAAATGTGAGAATGTTCCTCATCATATCCACAAGAGATGTTTTCACTATGAAATGAGATTGAATCAATAAGTCATAACAGTTAAACAATTTCTAGGAAAAAACAGAAATATTAATAATACATCTAAGCATATTTTGGACTTCCTGATTTCTTAATTTACCTAAAGGTACTACTAAAGAGAATGGGTACTTCAGTTGATGGCTGAAAAACTTTACAAGGAGATAAATCTTATTCCTAATCTTTCAAGCTTAATTTTGAAGGAATAATTTGAATAATTTTTTTTTCTGTCTTCCAAATTTAAAAATTAAAACTCAGAAAATTAAAATTTTTTACCAAATTACACAGAAGTAGATCCTCCACAAGATTTCATATGATTCTTGCCATTGCTTACACAGCTTCTCAGAATTTCAAGAGCAATGTGACTTCTTATCAACTTTGAAATACAGATTTAATTGTCTACTTTGAAATAAGAGATGCACCAGTATGGATTACAGAGTGTTTTATTTCTACAGCCTCTGTTATGTTTCTTTGGGAAGAGTAATTCAAATCAGATCTTTAGAAGGAGGGAAGATTTCCTCAACCTGCTTTGAAAGTATGGTATTGAATCTTCAGAGAACAGCAAAGAGAATTCTAGCTGGGAAAATACATCTTATTCAAAGACAGACAAACTAAACTAAAGAATAAAAAATTCGCCTCCAAAAGATAGGAATAATTATTTCAAGGGACAAAATGCATTGCAATTTGGATAGTCGTGTTAAAAAATAAGGATCCACCTTTGCAAATACATAGTAAGTAGAGGAACAGATTATATATATATATATGTATGTATATATCTATCTATCTCTCTATATATATATGTATGTATGTATGTATGTTTGTATTGAATAAACCTATTCTGTCCAGAGCAGTACATTTAAGCATTCTTCATGTCAAAAACTACCTAATACTTACCCAACTGACACTGAAAGGAAACTTTCAGTTTAAAGATTTTCTTTAATTTAAAGGCCTCTCCTTCATTAGAGTGCTTGGTACCCAGAAGTCTCAACAGTTCTTTCCTTAGTTCTATGCAACTTGCATTGCCCAACACAATATTTTTCCTTTTTGTTATTTTTCTGAGGAAATTAATTTCCAACACAAAATACATTACATTTTGGTTAGAAAAGAACTATAACTAAACTTGGCCACCCTCAAACTCATTTTAAACTCATTTTTAAGCTAATGGTCTCTTCTGTGAGTGGAAAAATATGGGGGGGGGTGCCATAAAGATAAGCATAGAGATATATGTAATGTTTATTACACTAGAAAAACTGAATTTATTTTTATCCTAAAAAGATTTGCATTACATTCATCAGTCTTGTACTTCAGATTTGACTTTTTATTAATAGATCATCTTCCTTCATGTTTCTGGGATTCCTTATAACTGGCTTCAAATAAGTGAAAGCATCCATTCTTTTTCTACCACCTTTCTCCTGACCCATAGATAAGAATATTTAAATTCATGAGTTATTCTTGCACAATTATAAGACATTTCCTCACCATATCTGAACTATGAACAGAACAAGAAAAATTAAAAGTAACTATCTTAGACTCCAAGGATTAATCCTTTGAATTAAACCTTTGAATTGTGAGAAAGTCTGCCTTCTTATTGTCTACTGGGCTGTTGCATAGTATTTAAAAAGAGAAATAATGCAAAAAATCCACAGCCCTGAAATAAAAATCATATAAAAGATAATTGCAACTTATTTTCCAGTCTTCCTACAACTCTGAAGTACCAAAAGAGCTTGTCATATTTTAAAAAGAAACAGTATTATATTTCCTTCTGAGGCCTGCCTTCCCTTATTTTAAAGGAGATTATCCCTTCCCTTGTCCCTAATAAACTAGCTCCTTCATGATTTATAGATATTCAGTATACACATTCTGTATAAAATAAGAAAATTTATATTTGCCTAGTTTGCTGATAAAACTCTTCCTTTTCTTCACCCTTAGAAGAAGAGAAATAAATATCACCTTACTGTCTCTAATAGACTGTCAGAAATTGGAATTGAAACAAATGGGCTCTCCAGGACTCTAAAATGCTGAGCCAGGAGTTCAGACTGCTGGAATAGCAGTGGGAAAAAAAATCAGTGTCTTCTGCAGAAGATCTGAAGTTCTCTTATTCCTTTTAATGGAAATAAGCACTAAAAATACACTAGAAATATATTCTATCATTTAATCATTAGAAAATATGGGATTGACTAGTTTGTGTCTCCAAGTGCAGATCCTTCAGGAAAGCCTGCTGTTGCCTGTTGGAGTAAAGCATCCAATGAAAACAAATCAGAACGTTTTAGAAAAAGATCAAGTACCAAAAAAATGGGCTTTCTTGGTTTACTTATTGATTAGAATAATGCAGTTATATTTCTATTACCTTTGTTTTTAATTTGGAATTTATTCTTGAGAAATAACTTCAATTTAACTCCCCCCAGTAATTTTCCTATGCCAAAAATAAAATTCTGCAGTCCTTGCTATAGTATGAAGCAAATTAATTCGTTGTCCCTGTAAATGTAGACTGGGTATGCATGTCCTGTGTTTCTGGTGTGACTTATTTTTCTGTTTTTCTCAGATGTATGAGATGTAAGTGTGCCTCTGATCTCTCTCTAGTGTTACAGTGTTAAACTGTCATCAAAAATCACATTTTCCATTGATAAAATTGGTGGAGATGGGTAATCAAGCCCCTGGCATTACCTTCAGGTACCAAATTGAGTTTGCCTGCATAACAGCTAGCAGGCTTTTGGGTTTGGATGTGCAATGAGCAGATTCACTATAGAAATCACTGAAGAAGAATAAATCTGAAATACCATGGCATAATTTTTTTTACCATAATCATTTCTCAAGGACAGGTAATTAAGTTTTAAAATGAAAATCCATTATGAATTCTAGGCAGGAACTGTGCAGAAGAAAAGTGCAAAGCAGATTACCAACACTTTTCTGCAGCAGATAAAGTGCAGGACTGATGCACAGATTCTTTATATATGCCTAGGTCACTAAGCAAAGAGAAGTGAATAGGAAAAGCAAAGAATAGCTGATGGACTGTGACATTTCTTCTGTTTATGTGTCTACTTCACTGACACTTGACAGTTATTAAAGTTGTTCTCATGTTTGAGGGAGTAATTTCCAATTGCCTGTACATGTAAAAGCTTTCAAGAGAAATACAATGCATCACTTCAAGAGTTCCACAATTTAAAGTTTTTCCTTTTTACACCTCTATACAAATTTGCCAGTCAGAGGGAGAACACAAGGACTGACTTGTTCTGATGCTTTCTATTGTGGCATCTCTCCCGACTTTTTCTTATGCCCCAGATGCTACATTTTACATAATGACAGTGAAGAAAAACCACAACATGACTTTCACATTTTAACTCATTTGAAATGTGAAAGTGTCGTTAATTTCCCTTTGAAAGCACATGCCTCATTTGACAACATTTTTTTTTGTCAATGCAATGACAAAGATGCTTTCTTCAAAGGCAGTTGGTAGATGACACAGAAATAAAGGATGATGGCTGAGCTAAATGAGAAAATTACAGATATAATTTTGAAAAATATGGAAACCCAAAACATACAATGCAGATGACACTTCAGGAAATTGCTTCATATTGAACAAAATTCATTCAAGGAAGATGCCTACCAACCCATCCTTTCACAAGGATATAGGTGTTAATATTTGGCTCCAAGTGAAAGTTACAGCATTTAGGTGCCACAATGTACTTTTTGTAAAAGGGAGAAAGTACAGCTGATGCTTCTCCTAGGTTGGATTAGTCCCACAGGCTTTAAAGACTTAATAAATGCAGCTGCAGTTTCCATAATTCTGAATGGCATAGGCTTAGCTTAAAAGCTAAAGATTTTGTGACTGCCTCTTCCTATTCTGGGAAATGAATGTTACAGACTCTACACATACATATTTTTTCCTATCAAATAAAAAACCCAATCCAGTGTGACTTCAGTAACAAGAACAACAAACAGAAATGAAATATCCTGAAAACCCAAATCCTCTAACATCCCTCTTTTCTAGCAAGAGTGACCTGGCCTGCTCCCCTACCAGTAGCATATTGTGCTCATCTATTTTAAAACAGAGTCAAGAATCAAATAAATGGTTGGGCTGTTAAAGTCTTAAAATCTGCTGCCTGGGTCTCGTTCCTGTCAGTAAAATCAAGTGATCCTATGGGTCTGTTAATTTGTTGGCACCTTTAGTAAGCTTTCTGTGTAGGGAACAGAATATAGAAATGTACTCTGAAATCCATATTGACAAATCTGTTAATTAAATGTCAGTCAAAAGACCTGTTCAGCTAGACTCTATTTCCAAGCCTATCAATGTTTCTAGAGTTGAGATCTGAAGTAAAAGCATATTAAGGTAGAATAAAACCCACACAATATCGCTTTCATTACATTTTTTCATACAGAATCTAATTTTCATAAGAAATTTAACTTTCTATTTTCCAGCAACTGAAACCAGTGAGAGATTTTCCTGAATATGCCTAAGGAAGAAGAACACTATTCTTAGTGAACTCATTAATCTTTCTCTCTATCAGTATTTAGTCATACAATACCTGGCAGCGAAAAGTCAAAAAGTCTATGTACAAGATATGGGGTTTTACGTGAATCAAGGACCTGACGTTCAGGAATGAGTAACTGAAAAAATAAGGGCATTAATGACAGATGTGTCTCTGCTTGCATATCCATAGAAAAGATTCCTAACACAGTGCATTTTAAAGGTTATCAAGAGCTGTAGGACAAAAAAAAAACCCCTATAATGTAGTGCTTTTAAATGCATTTGGACTGCTAAGGAGGTGTGACTGGGAAATATGTCAGAATGACTACTTATTCTAGGATGTCATCCTGGGAGACAATTTGGGGTTTTGGAAGAAAGGAAAAAATTAAGATTTAAGAAATTAAATCTCAGTCAAGTTTTCAGTTTATGGAATTGAAGTTCATGTAAGAAAATTAGCATAACTAGATTTAGTAGCAAAGAGAAAAAATCAAAATCACTGCTTGTAAAGAAAGGGAAACTATGCAAGTTTACCTCACACAGCAGTGTGAGTTCATACAGTGTTCTGAAGATAGCCTTACAACTTTACATACCTTTGTCATGTATGACCTTCTTCCTTACTACCTTTCTACTTTGATTTCAAACACTAACAGGGAAGCATTAGTAAAAAATTAAAATGTAGCTAGAGTGGCACAGAACAAATATAGACAAGGTGTGTTGTAGTCAAGGATTAAAATTTAGCTACAAAACAAAGGTAATAGATAACTTTTGAAATTAACATGTCAACTTTACAACAAATTATAAGATTTCAGTATGACTACTGCTACTATACATTGGAGTACAACATACAATAGCAGCATGTGATATTCAGGAAACCCAGTTAAAGGAAACTATCCTTGAATCAAAACAATTTAAGTGAAAGAGTGAAGAAAAAGTCTTAAGTTGTGCAGGGGTCTTCACTGTAATGTCCCATTTATTTCTAGGAATATATAGCAAGTGTAAGTGTCATATCACCTTAGAATCTGGGTTTCTTTCATAGGGACTGCATTTGAAAATTATGCTTACAAACTTGAAATTCTATACAACTCTACAGTGTAGACACAAAAGGAGCTCAACCAAAAATATAGCCAGACACATACATACCAAAACTTCTGCAAATTTAGCAAAAAAGAACAAAACTTGGGTTTCATATTGTGATCATCACCATGAGCTTTATACCTGACAGAAGACACCCAGAAGTTCAGTTTCTGTTTGAAAAGTAGGCATAGATTTTTTTCTTGATTCACTTCCCCTACAGAAGGAAAGCTGAATAACTTTTTAAATGACTAATACTTCCACATACTTCTCAATTGTTTCCACTACTGTAGTTCAGTTTTCAAGACTTTCACCCAAATGCTGCAAATTTCTGCTAAACTACTTAGTTATCCAAAATAATTTTGGGAGAACATAATTCTTTCTCTTGCAGAAAATAGGAGCAATAAATTAATCTTATTCCATAACTTGCATCTTACTGAATCCTGCAGAATTTCGTAACCAGAAAATAGGAAAACTCAATCATATAAAATTATTACACAGTAATAACCGTGATAACAAATACTCAGAAATATAGTGAGAATGGAGTGAGTATGTGTGTATGTTTTTCACCTTTGCTATGTAATTAGGATTTACAGATTCATTGAAAAATCTAGGAACACTTAAATATGTCTAATATGAACCACACTGGGAAAAGCTCCTAGATTCCATTCAGAATGTTCATGTGCATCTGAGAGAACTCCATTTATATTATACTAATAAAAAATACACTTGAATAGCAATCATTATCTTGATGGATGGTCTGTGGATAAAGGTAAAGAACACTGAATATTAGTTGGAAAACTAATTAATTACGCTAATAGGTTGGCACTTCCCAAAGATTTTGTGTGTAAGTCAGTAATAAATGGGTCTCCCTCTCTTTTCTGCCACAAATGTTATTTTATTTCATTAAAGGGAAAATTCTATTGGATTTATTTAATTAAAGAGAAAATGTTTTGATTTTCTGGGGCTGGTCTGGCTCTCTGCTCTTCAGAAATCCTTGTGCTGCCTGAGTGCAAGAAAAAGGCAAAAATTACTGCAATAGAAAAGTTTCTAGCTCCTGCCCAGTAAACCATCCAGCACTTACTGCCATAGAAAGTCCTGTACATACTACAGCAAATACACAGTTCAGAAGGCATCATATACAGAATGTGCAGATTGAACACAGGAATGTCAACATCATTTCAGAATAAGTTAAAATCTCCCTAGTAGTTAAAATAAAAATCTACAGTTTTTTTCTGACAATTTATTAATTACATATTTAATTCATAGGTTATGTTTATGAATGGCCTTTAATTCTGAATTCTACTACACATTTTTATAGCTTTTACTCAAGATATTTATAAAGTGATTAAGGAGCTTAGAAATAAAGTCTTATTCTTCAATTTAGGTGAGTTTATACTTGAAAGGGGAAAATCCACACTATACCTTGCTAAGTATCTTAGCCTAAATGCCTATAATTTACTGGTTCACACAAGCCTATTCTGGGATTAAGCAATTTTTTTCCATCTTATTTTCTCCCCTCCTCATCCTACTGAGGAGGGGAGTAATGGAGTGGCTAGGTGGTCACCTTTATCCAGCCACAGGGTAGTTTATATTTCCTTCTCTATGCATCTACTTGATATCATTCATGTCTTAAGCTCATGCAGCTCAAATCTTAGAATGGACAAAAAAAGGAGTTACCAGCAAAAATCAGTACATCCATCCACCTGGCACTGCCATGTAACCCTAAACCACATCAGTAGTGCCAGATTCAGATGCCTCAAGCATCTTCAGGGATAGGGATTCTACAGCTTCCCAGGGAAATATATTCTAATTGCCTGACCACCTTGACAGTGAAAATACTTTTTTCTAGTTTGAATCTCCCCTGTTACAGCAAATGGCTTATAGCCATTTCCTCTTGTCCTATCGCTGCAGGCACAGCAGAACAGCCTGACTCCCGGGGTCAGAGGGTGATTGGATCACCCTTGAGCCTCGTCTTCTGGAAACTAAACAACCCCAGCTGCCTCAGCCGTTTCTCCTAAGATATATTTTCTAGTCCTTTCATGAACCTTGTTGCTTTTCACTGTTGTATTGGATATGCATGACCTGGTTTTAGTGGGGGCTGGGGGGCACAGAGGAGGTTTCTGTGAGAAGCTGCTGGAAGCTTCCATCATGTCTGGAGATGGCTGATGGCTCTGAAGATGGATGTACTGATGGCCAAGGCTGGGCCAATTAAAGATGATGGTAACATCTCTGTGATAACAGATTTAAGAAGAAATCAAAGGTTGTGGCCCTTTTTAATTTGGATGAAAGAACAGTGGAATGAGAACACGTGAGAGGAATGACTGTGTAGCTACGAAGATCAGTGGAAAAGGAGGGGTGTAAGTGCTCCAGGCACTGGAGCTGAGATTCCTCTGCAGGCCATGAGGCAGCCTATGGTGAAGCAGCTATGCCCCTGCCGTCCATGGAGATCCATGGGAATGCAGAGATCCACCCTCAGCCCATGGAGGTGCCCATGCTGGAGCAGGTGGATGCCTGGAGGAGGCTCTGATCCAATGGGAGACCTGTGGAGAGAGGGGCCCTGCTCCCAGGCTGGAACAGCGTGTCCTTGGAGAACTGCATCCCATGGAAGAGTGACGCACACCACTGCAATTTGAGGGGGAACTGGTGACCATGGGAAGGATTCACGTGCAGGAGGTCACATGCAGACAGACATGGAGCTGCATGTGATGCAGCTCCATCTCATGAGCAACATGAGATGGAGCTGCATCAGAGAAGTTCATGGAGAACTGTCTCCCATTGGAGAGACCCCAGGGTGCAGCAGGAGAATGACTCCTCTCCCTGAGCAGTGGGAGCAGCCTCAGGTGGTGAACTGACCATAACCCCATTCCCTGTCTCATTGAACCACCAGGGTAAGATGTAAGAGCTGGAAGGCAGGATGGGTGAGGTGGAGGTGTTTTTAAGAGCTCATTTTGCATCTCATTATCCTGCTCTGATTTTATTAATAGAAAATTCACTCCATATCTCTAAGTTGAACCTGTTTTACCCATGATGATATTTGATGAGTGATCTCTCTCCCGGTCCTTTAATTTCAACTCAGGAACCCTCTGTTAAATTTTCTCTCCTCTGTCCAGCTGCAGAAAGGAGTGATTGAGTGGCTTTGGTGGGTACCTGTCATCTGGTCAGGGCCAAATTATGACTACTCGACATGCCTCAGCACTTCAACATCCTCTTTATAGTGAACACAGAAATGCAGAAAAATGGAAGTTGGAATAGACTGCTATCCATGTAGAGCTCACTTACTAGGACTGATACCTATCACTCTGAAATAAGTGCAAACACAAAGTCAACCTACACACTTTTATGAATGTAGTTAAATAAATATAAATCACTGTTGAAATAAGTGGTGAATGATGTGAATTAAATCTAAATAAAACTCAGGAATTCACCTCAAATATGTCTTTTCTCCAGCTGTACAGAAAATTTTTCAAAATTTTAGTTTAGAAGTTGTATTTTAAATTTGCTGAAAGCACATTTAAAATCTCAAGTTAGCTTAGAAATTATCTAGCAGGTTATATAAAACATAACATTTGCATACATTCAGTACTCATCATGTAAATTGTTCCTATAACTGGAAAAAATGAATTTTAAATTATAAATGCAATCCTAAGCATATCAAACATGAGCAGTTATTAATTTTAAAACCTTAAATATTCAGCTCCTTTCAACTGTTATCTTATTGGAAAATAATTTATTAAACTTTTTAACAAATTTTTTTAGGTTTTATTCCTGGTATTTAAAATTCCCTGATTAACAAGTAGAAACTCTTAATTTTTTGTTCTCATTTTTCAAATTACCTATTGCAGTCAAAATCCTTTTACTTTTTCTCTTCTTCTCAGAGATCACAGCTCGTGAATAAATGATGCTTCAGTCACCCTGGAGACTAAATGCTTCTAATCTCTTTTTCTTATGAGTGATAAGTGAGGGAAGGTTCAATATGTATCAGCTTTGATTAGAATTTAAAAGAATTCTTATTTTGATGGAGACTGTCACAAGGTCTCTGATCCTCTGATGAGTCTTGAGTTGAGTGTCAAGTAAGAAAGATCAAGTGATTTTAAAATGAGATCAGTAAAAGAGTTTTAGAAATCAACGACCTTTTGTGGAAGGCACTAGGTTGGAGAGAGGTCAAAAGGTCTGTGGACTCTCAACCCTTCTGCATATTATCTGGGTAAAGTAGGGAAGGAAAGTGGATATTCCAGACCCTCTTAAGTATTCTAAGATGACCAGAGAAAGTCAAGACTTCTTGATCCCTAGTCAAGCTGATGACCTGCAGGACTTCCACTCTGTAAAATCTAGATATGCTGAATGACCTCATTCACTGACAAAGGCATTCACAGATTGCACATCTTGATATGTGTTGCTAACCTCAGGTACAAACTCATCCTTCCACACCCTATATCTGTTACCCAATAAAGCTGGGCCATGTCACAGGGATACTTCTCCAGCCCCATGGTGAAGAAATGCTATCACCAGTTTTGCACATATCCTGTGCTTGGTATGACAAGGCCACACTTTTGTGCCCCACAAAAATCTTGTCTCAATTTTTAACTACTGTCCCAGTTTCTATAATTTGTGCGACAAGTTCAGCTTTCTATGAACAACTATCACAAAAGATCAGTTCAGACAGTAGCCCAGTTGTCTGCCTTGTGACCACAGCAGCTGGATATTAAACCCTCCAGCCTCTGTGCATGAAGCAACCAGGCTCAGCCTGACTCAATGATAAGGTGCTCTCTGCTCCAAAGACTTGGTCAGCCTTTTCTGAGGACATTTACATCACCTCAGGGTGCTCTGAACTGACATCTCTCACAACTAACTTCCCTTGACCTCTTGGCTATGAAACCAGAGTAGCTGATGTCTCTCCTCCCTCTGTCACTATCTTCTAGATTTGCCAGCTGAGATGTCTAGTTGATGCCAATCCAATGCTCATTGTTAATCAATACATTTCCCCCAGACTTGATCTTTTCTTGTGGGACAAGGAGATTTCTCGGAGTACGGCACACTGTCTGGCCCTGCCTCAACAAGTATAAGTAATCAAATTGCCAGAATTTGCTTATGAGGCAACTCACTGACTATACTTAGGTTTAAAGATTAAATTAATACTTGGTTAGAAAACAGAAAATGCAGATGGAAATGAGCAACAGTCCAGCAAAAACCTGCAGGCATCTGTTGGAATTTGGAATTCTAAGTCTTTTTTATAATTTGAGCCCAGTAAGAGCCACATTAGTAGAGATATGTCTGAAAAAAATACCTTGCTTCTGAACTTAGACACAGATCTACTAGTACAATATACATGCAGGAAAGAATTATGCTTCAGGGAGTAATTTGCAAAATCAATTCTTCTTTCAATGTTAGTTAAATTAAGAGGATTGATTTCAGATATGAAGCTTGGTAAGAGTTCATTTGCTTATTTTTCCTTCACAAAAAGTGCTATATATGGCTAATTTCAGTCACAGTCATGTGAATTACTGTGGAGACACAAAAGCATACTTGTTATCCAGCACATAAAATCAAGCTAATTTGAAGAAATAGCCTTCAGAGGAAGGTTAGATTCTACAGCAACTTTCCAATTTCAGTTTGTCACAAACGCAGGTGCAGAACTCTGCAGAATTCTTAGAAATGCTTTCCCATTGCTTTTACTTACTGAATTCATCTGAATTTTTTCTATCTCAGATTTACAGAAGTTATTTCCTTTCATTATTATGAAGTGCCCTGTACATATATATTCATATTTAGAAATAGTTTCTAGCTAGCAATTTTCCTAGAAAGGATTTTGCATTTCAATTTTAAATTATTCTTTACATTCAGCACTAAGGTGTACAGCACTAATTAGTACTAATGAAAAAGCTACTGTTTACTGTCAAAAGACAAATATGTCCTATTTGTTAAGTGGGCAGGGTAAGACATAACAGCTCCAGGTATCTTGTTTTTTCCCGATAAAGCACATACACTGGGCGATCAAATGCTAAGCGTTTTTTTTTTTTAATTTTAAATAAAAATCAATGGAGATTGTGACACCTTAATTAGCATGTGGTCTTCTATTTTTTTCAGCCTTATATTCAGTGAGTATAATACCAGCTCTCAATCTTCTAAGTAAAAGTGTTGCAAAAGTGAAGCATCCAGACATAGATGGCATTTCAATGCCATTGTATGCTTTTTCTTTTATTTTTCCATGTCATCATAAACATTCTTTTAATTCAGACCACACAGAACATGAGAAATAAAGCCAAAAGAGAAAGCTAAGAAGCGCTTCCAAATCTTAAGACATTCCTCTGGTCATGAAGAAAGCATACATACTTTCTTATGTATGTCATATCTAGGTATAATAAGAACAAAACATAGTCATATCTATGACTAGTCATGACTAGATATAATAAGAACAAAAATGTTTTTATAAGCAGCTGCTGAATAAATATATGCTAAACACATTGAGATCAGCTATTCTGCTATCTGAAAAGTCATACAACAAAAAAAGGAGAAAAAGTTCGTGAAAATTTATCACTTGAAGCCATAAGTATTCTGAGACTGAATCTGTGAAGTTAGTCTTAACATTTTTTATTGCATATTAGCTGAATATGGTGCATCAGGAGCCCAGAGGTTCAGTGAAGGAGATATAAATAAGCTTAGAGCCTATTTAAATAACATTTTTCCTCTTTCTTATTTCAGTTTTGTGACAGAACACTAAATCACATTGAACTCTTTTCAAGCATGTGGCATTCAACACTTCACTGAGCTTTACAGCAGCTATTTCTTTAATTCCTTTAAATCACCATTCAAGACTCATGTGTTGCGGAATGAAAAACACTCCATGGGGTCAAAAAAATTTCTACATTTACTTCTCCTTGTATAGATGTGATTCTGCATGGCAGTAGAAATGCTCAGTGAACATTCCACAGCAAAATGATGGCTCATTTTAAAAATTCAGTTGCCTAATGGAATAACTTCTGAAACTGGGGAAGATGTTAAAAGGAAGATTTCTTCTTCACTTTCCAGTGATACATATACAAAGAATCTCAAATGGCTAGTGTATCTGCACTTATCTAGCTTATAAGAAAGAACTGACTGCACTTGACTACGTTACAGAAAACATTATGCAATCTAATGGTCTTTTGGAAGATTGAGTATTCTCCCTACATCTATATAAAGATACATATAGACTCATACATATATGCACACACAACAATATGTGTAACTTTTGCTATAGTTGTGCTTTTAGTCCATTTGAATTATGATTGTGTGTAATGAGATGCTTCTCCTCTACTACAAACAGATCTAGACCTCTGCATCTCAATCCTTTCTCAGAAGACAACTCTTCAATATAAGCAGAAAGAGAGACACACCCACCTCCTTTTCCTCTAGCACTCTTCACTGGATGTAAGACTACCGAGAATTGTCATCAAATTGTGCAAATGAGCACGGTTCCATTTTAGTGGCAGTATAAAGATCGAAAGAGGACAAGTTAAGCAATCTACAGTCATTCATGCAAAGTAATAAAATTACTGTGTTGCAGGAATGTACAAACAACCTTTTGTTACAGCTTTAGTGAGGGATGCCATGTTTTGGAGTCCAGAAAGTTCAATAGGCTTTTAATTATGTCCCCTGATAATAAATTCTTTTACTAATCACCATTATGTCTCTTCTCCCATGAGTTTCCCTAAATAACTTTACATGTTGAAGATGCTGCAGCATACAGTTTACAAGCATAAAAGTAAAAATATAACGTAGTGGAAAACCCCCAATACTTGTTTTAAAGTAGGATCTTTTGAATTCTCAAAGTTACCACTTCTCAATAGTTATATTGAGATGTGTTTACAATATTGTATCCAATTATATATCATTATGTAACCTAGCAAAAAGCACAATAGGCTAACAGCAATACCTAAAGAAGACACCATTACTGTTCATTAATTTAAACACAATAAATTCCAGTAAAGATAGTTCAGAAAAGGTCATATAGCCTTTCGTAATGCAGAGGTCACTTATGCACAGGCAGCACAGTGACTCATAGCCATGCTGGCTGAAGTGCATCTAAAGACGCAAGGACTAAACTGGAAAGCTTGCCCAACCGTGCCTAAGGATTAGTTAGGTAGGAGCTGTTAGCAAAAATTATTGTGTGGAAACAGCAAGTGGAAACAGCCAGTTTGACTTCATTGTCACAGCCAGTTTGACTTTGAGGGGAAAGGGCTGCTTGTGAAACTCAATTTTCTTCCATGACAAGGCAGCCCAGCTAGACAAACAAGAGAAGCCAGTTAACATAAACCTTTTGGATTGCAGTTAAGCTTCTGATGCCACCACTTACAATAGCCTGGAAAAATCAGAGTCTTGCACAATCACCAACTATATAATGTTTAACAAAGACAATTGATGGATTCTGCATCTGTATCAGGCAACCATTGTTGCATATTCAGGCAGTGGAACAAGAGTGGAGAGCAGCCCCGTGGAAGGGCGCATGAGGTTTCCGGTCAGTGGAAAGCTGAACATGTATCAGCAGTGTTCTGGCAGCCAGGAGGGCCACCTGTATCCTGGGGTGCATCAGGCACAGCCAGGCAAGTGAAGGGATTGTCCTGCTCCACTCTGCACTAAGGTGGCCTCACCTCAAGTGCTGGGGCACATAGAGAGGTCTGGGTACCAGAATATAAGAAAGACATTAAAATCTTAGAGGGTCAACAAAGATGGTGAAGGGCCTCGAGGAAAAGAGTGAAGAGTATGAAGAGTGGCTGAGGTCATATAGTCTGTTCAGTCTGGAGAAGAGAAGGCTTGATTTCATCGTGGTCTTCAACGTCCTCACAAGGGGAATTGGTGGGGCAGGTTTTATTATCTTCTCTATGGTGACCAGTGCTAGCACACATAGAAATGTCCTGAAGCTGTGCTGGGAGGTTTAGGCTGGATACTAGAAAAAATTTCTTCACCCAGAGGGTGGTCAGACACTGGAACAGGCTCTCCAGGAAAATGGTCACAGCATGATTAAACAGAGTTAACAAAGCATTTGGACAATGCTCTCACACAGTGTCACTGTTGCAGTTGTTCTGGTTGCAGGGCTAAGAGTTGGATTTTATTATCGCTGTGGGTCCCTTCTGACTCAGGATATTTTATGCTTCTATGATTTTATGTTTCTATGAAGATCAGATGGACATGATCATCAATCTGAAATGCTTCTGTGTTAAATGGATGCTCCCATGACAACTCAGGGATCAAAACAGTTTGATGACGGTTGGGTGGCCATGTATGATCCTGCAATCTCCTTCCAGACATGATACTTCCATCTCCTACTATGGTCAGCTTCCAGTGCTTGATGGTCCTGCTTTGGGTGGGATTTCCAAACTAATGGCTCTCCAGAACCTCTTTTTTTATTCCCAGCAGAAAAAGCTTCCCACCCATCCATCACCCCCCAACCTCCACCTCCACCCTGTTAGGCCAGGACTAACAGCAACACTTTAGTCTATGCTGATACTACTCCAAATAGGGGTTCTGGGTTAAGACACAGAACTCTTTTTGTTAACACAGGTAGATCTTAAAACCTTCCACAAGAATCAGTGTAAGCTTTAAGTGTTAGTATGGGGTCTGCACCCAGCAACAACAGAGAGAAATAAAGGAAAAGATGAAAGAAAGGAAAGCAAGCAGGTTGAAGCCCAGCATCAGGTCTGCTCATTATTAAACTTAAGGACAAGCACAATCTTCCTCATTTCACTTGCATGTGAAAGTGCAATGGTCTCCCACACAGACACTCTTTCACACTCCTCTTTTCCCAACATTGTCAGAGACATATATCCATAGTCATCCTTCTTTAAATTCTTTAAATTTAAATTTGATAATTTTTCAGATTTGGGGTTGGGGTGTGTGTGACTTTGTCACTTAATTCCTGGTTAATACAACCCCATTTGATGAAAAAAGGAGTTGCTGAATTAGCAAGCGACAATATGGTTCTTCATCTATAATAAAAATCCAGTTTTACCAACAACTGGCTTTAAGCAGCTCCATAACAAATTATTTGTACTTGTACACTCATGTTCCTGTTTTATTTTCCATCAAATTAGACTTTGAATTTATGAATATTATAATGCCTGTATGTAACTCACTGTGATCTTGGACTTTAGCCTATGTGCTTGCTGCTTTCAGTTCTAGAGATAAGTACCTAGATGCCCTGTGTATTAGCACTTCTGATCTAATTTTCCCAAATTGGTTTCAGTTTTCGCTTTTTCTGAGTGTACAGGTGGTTTTTAGTCACAGGCAAAAGTCCTATATACAACCCTTTACTTCCCACAGATAGACAGCCACATTACAAAATACAGCAAAACTGGATCTAAAATGAGATGCCATGCCTAGCCCTCCTATTTTAGACCATTTGAAAGTTAATGGACCGGTTTATTCTGAGGTACTGCATCATTACATTGTATCATTGATAAGATTATAAGGACTATCAACAGATGAAGTAAACTACACTGTAAGTGGCAACACAGAGCTTCATTTCCTTCTAGTGGATATGTAATTATTGTTTGGACAGGCTTTGAAAGATTATCAGAGAGCAGAAAGAAAAGTTTTATGATTAGAGCAGAAAGGGGATGGAACTGACAGAGAACTACTAAAATATTTGGAGGTTGGATGATATGCTCAGTTCAGAATTTTACATCAACATTCTCTATAACATTTTATGGTTTTGTCATAAGTATAATATTTGAATTCCTGATATTGTTGACAATATTTCTTCTTAAACATACATCTTAAATAGAAGCTATTATAATTTTGTTTTGCAGAAGTGGAGCATACCACATGCTTCAGGTAAGGAATCTGTAGTATTTAAACACCAGAAGTTCTTATACAACCACTGTGAAGGCATTTCCTAGTCAAATATATGTTAGGACTTTTTTAAATTGCTGACATGTCATAATAACTTTTAAGTCAGATAATCCATTTCTAGTCCATCTATGTATTTTTTTATACGGTTAACCTAAGTGTTTTCACACATATAGAGGAATTTACCCTGAAAGAATTTTAGCTTGTAACTCTAGTTCATATTTAATGGCTTTTTTTACGGGTTGTTTTTTTTTTTCAGTCCTGGATCTCAAAAAATATATTTAGAAAATTAAATGTTTGTGGGATCTGGTTGTGTTTATGTACCTTGTGTTACATTTCTCTTACACATTTTATAAAAGCAATCAGAAAACTTACGCATTTTAAAACAGAAACAAAGAGACTGGTCTATTAAGCTTTTTGGTCCTTTGTTTTGAGGTTTTTTTTGTTTATTTTTTTTTCTTTTTTGGCATTGTGCTTTAAAAATAAGTGCAAACAAAAGATGAATTCCAATTTTGGGAATAGAGGACTCTCATTTTCATGGCTTTTAAGGTGAATGCATTGTGTGATATTTTCTTCTTCAGATTCACTGATGCAAAGGAAAGAAAGATAATCTATTGATTACATTAATAAGAAAGCAAATTTTGTATAAACTGTGATTTACATGGCTGTAGGTTGAGAGGAACAGGAAAATGTGGAAAGCTTCATAAAGTTATGACGAAGTATTTCCATTTATTAAAATCTACTTATCTCTTAGAAAATGCAAATAGAAAAAAAATATAATTACTTATAATTGCCTTGTAATGACTCTTACTTCTCTGATCTTATTGTGGGAAATTATCTGCCATACTGGTAAAGAAAATTCATGGCACTTTCAAAACAATCGCCACATGGCTATAATGTAGATGCAAGATTGAAGGTCCATGTCGCATCTCAAATATTCATTGAATCAAGCATCTTAATCAATTGATGAATTTTTAAAGAATGTAAATTTTTAGGCAAAACCAGCATTGGACAAATTTATCCAAGGCTTATTTTTTTTTTTTTTTTTTTCCTTTTAACATAGTGCTAATTCAAATATGAAGTCTAAAGAACAGCCTGGGTTTTTTTCTTTTGTGTAATAATATCTACCCATCAAAACATATTTGTTCAATCAATCTAATCAGAAATAAAAATCAGTAGAAAAAAACACAGAAATTTCATACAGACTTACTTTTTGTAGAGTTTGGTTTTGGGTCTTTTTTGTCCAGATAATATACACAAGCTTTTATCTAAAAGTTATCAGAACAGACCAAAACCAAACCAGTTTAATTTGTTTAAAATAATTTCTCACATATTACAGTGAATGATCACAGCTCAGTGAAACCTGAAAAACAGCTGTGGCAGTGATAGAACAAGTATTTTCACTCTAAGAGGGAGGCAATGTCCCTGCTGAATGTAATTGTCATATAATGCATTTTGCAAACTGATCTCTCTAAAGCAGATGAAAAGCTTTTAGTCTGGAGGAAGAAGACAGGCAGCTTCCACCAGAGAATAAATTGGGAAAATTAACTTTTCAGGAAGAGAAACAAAAAGCCACTTGGGTAGAAAATAAGACATTAAGAATAAATTAATGCATTTATGAATAAAAAAAACCATAAATACATTATTTGAAACAACAGGGTGAATCAGACCATGGCTGTTTTCAGATATTCTTCATGAGATCAGATTGGCTTATTACTTCTCTCTCTTTGAGGTGGGCCACACAAAAATGCACCCTAGATGCTCAGACCACATCAGAAGGAACTCAGTGTGGGGTATCCTTCCTTCTCTGGACCGAGCTATGATGAGACACTGCTTGGGGTCCCATGCACATGAAGAATTGTTTTCTACCTCAGTGTGCAAAGATTTAACAAAGTAAGCTCTTCATAAGCAACAAAGAAAAAATATGTTTTTTAAATTTTAGTACTACCTTCAATACTCTTCAAACAAAATTCAAGCTAAATAAATAAATAAATAAGATCACAGTAATTTTATGTAGGGTGCATTATTTGAAAGTGACTTTAACAAATAACACTTCACACTTAATATTAATAGGCTAATTCAAGGACTTCATGATTCTACTGAGTTCTGCAGACTATTTGGAACAATGGTTTGGTGACCATTAAATTTGTCTAATTCATCTGCACTATTATTGATTACTTTTACTTTTTTCTCTTTGTGAAGGAATATCTATCTCCTAGGGAAAAAAAAGGATTTGGCTTGCTCTGAGCAGGTCAAACACTTACATGTTAGTCTTCCAGGGTGCAAAATTTTTGGGAAAAATAAATATAGTTTTCTCTGTCCTATAAAAGCATACAGGATATTAGTGCACTAATCTGATAAAAAGTGATGGGCCTGCTAGAGAGTCATTAACAAAGCTCACAGGGGAAAGTTGTACAAGACAGGAGGTGATTTTTAGAGAAAGTCACATACTCTCCTCAGAAGACATTACTCACTTTCCTGTGATTTCTTAGATAAATGTAATGTAGTCCTGAGAATTTACTTGTCTTATCTGTTTGTTTTTTTTTTAATTAGAAAATCCACAGTTTTGCTATGACTAGCATTACTATAGGCAATCCATTAATTTCTCTTAAGCTTATTTGTTCTTTAGCTGTTGCTCCTTAGAGGCTCGGCAAAATTCCTTAGTATCACATATGTAGGATGAGAAAATAATTTCTTGGTTTTTTCTTCTTCCAGTTGTCAGTGATGCAGGACAACTATTTTGTAAATTAAGTGTAGGAAAAATTGGACTCTAATATTTTTATTTTTCTTTACTATTTGGTGTATTTCAAACTGTTGATATGTACAAATTAATATGCAATAACATTTTCTTATATTATAGATACCTTTGAGAGAAATTTCCCCAAAGCATTATAATATTTTAAAAAGTTTAGCTATAATGATAATAATAAAAAACAAATAAAATTTTGGAATGTAAAATATACAGCTATTCTAAAATTGCAAGCCTCCTCCACAATTTTATGGTCTCTTGTTTTCTTAGGCCTTAGGCTTCTATTTTATTATTTTCTAGAAGGAAAGAGGCTAAAAATATTTGAAATAGATTAAAAAAAATTTATGCTGATATGTCATTTAGATAGACTCAGTACTACCTGATGCTTTGACATGACTATTAATATTTTTTTATGATAGGCACAGTTCCAGAAAAATGTATAGATCTATCTCAAAACAAGTTGATGAACAATAGATCCTGTCCTAATGTTATGTCTGATTTAAATTTTTGAATTTTGCTGGATTTTGTTTATGTTCTTATTTTCTAAAAGTGGAAGGTGTCAAATTTGCACAAGTTAAAAACCTGAAGTTCTCTCTCTCTCAAATAAAATCCCACACATCCTTTAATGTGACATAATTTCTCCTTTTCACCAAATGCAATCCAGAATACACAAATGTTACCAAGCAATCCACTGGTGTCTATTTTTATTTTAAAAAACTAGTTTGATGGAAAATAATGTAGTTCCTAAAAAATATTTTTCTATGAAGATTTTATAGATTTTTTTTTACACCATCTGAAAACTGAATCAGTTTTCATCAGTTTAAGGCAATCTTAAAATAATTTCCAACCATCAATGGAAGACTCAAATATATTAATATTATCAAAGTAATTACTTAAATACTTGATATTTGTTATGACACCACATGTAACAAATATAAGAGAATTTGGAATATGGAAGAAATAATTGAAATAGTTTTTAGAGATTAATTTTTTTGGTGAGAAATAATTTGCAAAATTCTGCATTTTTAAAATAGGAAGTGTTGCACAAACAAACAAACAAACACCCTAAACCTGTCATATAGTAAAGAGTTTAGTAGACTGCATAGATTATTTGCTCACTTACAGCACACCAAAAAGCTTTCTAGCCATTTACATATATGCCCATCGTTTATTTCAACTACAGCTGACTTTTTATATAAAAACAGACTTCCAAAATTTCATTTTAACCAGGGCTGCATTATTCCTTATTAAGCAATTATGTTGTCACTGATATTAATTATTGTTAACTATCACTATTGTTAAAAGATTTTTCTATTTTAAATGTGCTAGATGCAGTTTTCTACTTTCTTTTTCTATTGAGAGTTATCTATTATAAATTATTTTACTATTCCTGTAGGAATATGCAATTTTATTTCTAATTTTACATCTGGAAGAAAAAAAAGTACGCTATTAATTTGTCATGTAGGCTTTTTCTGAGTATTTTTCATTGTTTCTTGCAACTTTTTTGAACTATGAATGTCAATAGTAACCTCATTTGAATAATATTCATAGAGAAAAATTCTGTCTTCTGGTTTTTAGATTATACATTTGACTTATCTGTGTCACACTAATTTTAGCAATATTATTACTTTGATTATCATACAATTCTGTTAGGCAGATTACCATTATTACTGTTTTTCAGGTGAAAATCCAGGCTCAGTTTTTACAATCTTTACACACACTAGGATGTGTGCATTCTAGCAAAAATCAAAGTAAAATCTCATTAATCAGAGTTGACAGTTGTGCTTTTTTGGGAAACCAGTGACACAGTTCCTCAGTGAAGCCAGTGGCAAAATTACAGTAGAATTCAGTGAAGCAGGGATTCCTTATTCACTTCAAAACAGCACCTGGGAGAACACTGAGGAAATATAGAGCACATAAAGAAATAACAATTAACTGCTCACACAATCATAAATGAGTGTCTTTTATTTTCAAAAGTTTGTAATTGAACAAGTAACTTTAGTCACTTTTAAGAACCTTGCTGAGTTAAGAGACTTGCCAGTGAGGTTGAAATACATTTGAAATCCATTTTTTTAAGTTTTCATCAAAATTTTAATTTAGAACAACATTTACTCTGTTGTTTTTCCTCAAATGTGTCTTTCATTTCAATTAAGAATTACTAGTTTAATGCGTATTTTAAAAAAATACAGCACAGTGTAATATCCCAAATGTTCCCCAAAAAGGTCAGAATGA
The DNA here is from genome assembly GCA_003676055.1 of Chloebia gouldiae. Taxonomy (NCBI): domain Eukaryota; kingdom Metazoa; phylum Chordata; class Aves; order Passeriformes; family Passeridae; genus Chloebia; species Chloebia gouldiae. The sequence goes on from QUSF01000029.1 coordinate 333,660, forward strand.
ATATGATATCTTATACTAATTAGTTGTATTTTGCATGGATCAATCCCTATCATACCATGATAATGAGTATTATAACAGGATACAGAAAATAAAACACTAAGAATACTTTTTAAAAATTAATTTTCTATCATTATGTTGCACATGATATTATAGAGGTAGTTGTAACAACTACCAGCATAATTCCAGCATAACACTGAAATTCTGCTTTTGTAGACAAAATTTTCAAACCCATTAAACATAACGTTAAACATATCCCAATAAGAATAGTAACAATAATCCCAAATATTACTTTTCAAAGCACAGTTCCTCATAAAGAAACTAATACACTAGAGGCAGATCAATTTACAGCATCATGACAAAATGGTGCTTCCCTGGAATGATGTGCCATTAGAAAGGTCAGCTTTACAAGCTCAGAGATGTGCTACCAATTTATTTTCATACATCCTTAATAGGTTCTATTTTGTCTCAGCTGGTGCTAAGGAAAGGTATTGATCCCCAAAAGGCATTCTAGTTGTTTACTCAGAGAAGCAATTTGGGACAACTTATCTAGCTTATGAGACATAAAAGAGCTACATAAAGTCTAGGGACACTGAAGGTAGGAATTGTTATATAAAGTACCATTATTTCCCAGCTATGTCTGCCCCGGTTACTCCCACTGACAGCAGTAATGAATGGAAGGCAGCTACCAACTTCTCTTGTGATTCTCCCAATGGAAAGTCGATTCTCTGACTCTCTTCAACAGTGGACATCAAAAGGCTGTTAGTTTTTCAAGTTACTCATATTTATTGATCTTCTGTCTAAAAAGGAATAACAGATAAAATACTGCTAGCCTGTAGATGAATTACTTATGCTTTTCTGGGGAGTGAATGTTTTTTAAATAAGCACTGCTCCCATGAAGAATGCATTACACATGGTTTAATTTAAAAGTTTCAAGAAATGTACTGCTCATGTACTGCTTCACAGACAGATCTGTCTCCAATCATTGCTGTTACAACAGTATGTCATAAGTCATCCTATTCAACAACTTCTATGTACTCACATGTTGTGTAGAAGCAAGAAAAAACTTGTTATCCTGCAGTTTAAGACAACCAACAAAATGGTTCATGCAAGAGAAATACAATTACTGCACAGCAGACAAGCTGTTGGCCTGAATTGAAATTCCTCAGAGCATTGCCTAAATAGAACATCTAATCAGAAAGTGCAAATAAAATCACTCTTTGTCCACCTAACAGATGATTACAGCAGGAATAGTCCCTTGCAGTCCTATCACTTTGATTTGTGTATTGGGTTTGCATGACAAGGTTTCAGTCACAGAAAAGGCAGCAGCAACAACATGATATGAACTGATCACAGTACATCCACCAGTGCTACTGTGAGGGGAGGAAGGAGAGAATTCAAGACAGAAGTTGTGCCAAGAAAAAAAAGAAGGAGTAGGGTAAAGGGGTTTTTAGATTTGGGGTTATTTCTTATTACCCTACTTTGATTTGATTAGCAACAACTAAACTAGTTTCAAGTCAAGTCTGCATTGCCTGTGACAGCAACAGGTGAATGATCTCTCTCTTCCCTATCTCAGTTCATGAAATGTTTGCTATAATTTCACTTCTTTGTCCAGCTGAGAAGGGCAGTGATAGAGGGGCTTTGGTGGCCATCTGGCATCATGTCAGGGACAGCCTACTCCAGTTTGTTAAACTCCATTTTTTGAGTAGCACAATCATATTTCCCACAGTGCTTTTGAAATCACATCTGCAGCCACGCATCTCTGTGGTTTCACAAATTCTCCTCTGTTTTTTGGACAGTTTTTCAAAGAAGCTGAAATGAAAGCACTTTTTTTTCGGGTTCTACTGTGTGATAACCTAACATCAACTCCTCCAAACTGTGCTTCGAGGAGTAACTTTAAAGAGCAACTTCCTTGCCTAGTCTAGCAGGATACTGATGAATTAGCAAGGAGTACTAGAATTAGTGATGAAATGTGGACCAAGTGAGGCCCAATATTTTCCTAATTAAAAAGTCTATTGGTGGAAGAACAAATGAATGCTGGATTATGCCTACTTATAGTCAGATGAGCAATTTCAATAATATGCCCTTTAAGAAGCAGTACACCAACTTTTATTCTGATATGAAGCCCAAACACTGGACAAAACCTGTACATCTGAGTGCGGGCCTGCCATTTTTATGTAGTTCTGGCAAGAGGTTTTGTACTGTGTCCTCATACTAGTTCAGATATGTGCTACCCAACTGTCTGTGCACTGATCATAAGCTCAATGTACAAAAATTAACACTGGCACGAGTGGTGATGAAGTACAATATTTTTTATTATATGTATTGGACATTAAGGAAGTTGGTCTTATCTACACGGACAAAATTCCTCAATGAGTAACATTGAGGTGGAAGGAGAAGAAAAATGCCCACCTGCTGCTTTGGATTCAATCGTGAGAAACATTTTATCTCTTCTAGGAGTGATAACTAAGACCATGTCTCAGATGTATTAAATAAACAAAATGAAGACTGCTTCACTCTTGCTGTTTATGTCAAATGTGAGCCATTGAAACAGAAAACTCTTCAGTTGCAACTGCAGGAAAACACCAAAAATAAAAAAGCACAAACAATAATATTATTATTTACTATTATTATTAGTAGTAGTAGTAGTAGTAGCAGTAGTATTTAGCACCATTGCTTCTCAATAAAAGGCAGGTGCTATATTCAACAATTCCTTAAAAATCAAAAATGTTCCTAGGAAGTCTGACAATTTTATTTTTATCCACATAATTTCTCAGGATTAATAAAAACTAAAATTTTCACATACATATTCACATGTATGGATGGGGAGCTATTTTCTAAAGAACTAATATTTCGCTTAACTGCAGCTAAAATGCAGGCAATAAAATTTAGTTCTCATATTTACTGGTACATGAATAAAAGCAAAGTAAGCAATATAGGATTAAAAAAATCGATGAAATCAAAATAGAAATCAAAGACAGGAAAGAAGCATAAATTTAAATTAGATCAACCTTGTTGAAGATTTCTATTACCTGAATATAAAGACTGAAAACTGTCTCTGTTTAAACTGCATTGATCCACAATAAGCAAACAAAACTATGATTCTAAGTGTAAAAGGATCCACTGATGGAGACTATAGAGAAGAGAGACTACCAGTCTGATCTGTGAAGAAAATAAATAACAACATCATTTTTAAAATATCAGGATTTCTCTTGTATTTAAACATAAAACAGTCAAAAGGAAGTGAGGCTGTGACAGAGTAAAGATTAGTGAAATAAATTTAAAAAATCACATGCCTCACTCTCAAGCAGCTTGGAAAACTTGTTCTTCTCAAACTCTAAAAAGGAAAAAAAGTTCATTTTGCTCCCTTTCCAAACATATCACTCCAGACTGGCTCCTATTCAACAGAAGCTTTTAAGTGGTCAAAAACAAAGATGGAAACCACCATCACAATGATTTTCAGATAGGGCAAAAGAAGGATTTGGAGACATACTGACCAGTAACTCAACCTTTTTTCAGTTTCTGAGAAGGGGATGAAGTGCATCCTCCTATGGACTCGTGTAGCTACAAATAAACAAGATGGCTGGGAGAATGGATTTATGAAGGGTAAGTTGTTCCTCACTAACCTGGGTACCATTTGCAGTGAGGTACTGGTACAGAAACTGATGTTTTGGGTGAGAGGATGACTCTGGGTACCATAAATTCTTACCTCAGAAAAGTTGTATACCAAGAAAATCAGGAGAATGACATAAGTGGTTGGTTTGTCTTTTAATTCATATCAAGTGAAATAGTTGTACTAATCATGTGAACCATTGTTTTGGACTGACACTGCCCTCAGCCTCTCTTTCTTTGCCCTGTGCCCTGGCAACAGTGAGGACTCTCTGCTGGATTCATTCTGGAGTGCTGAAATCTGACTTGCACATGTAGTCCAAATCTGGACAGCATTCGCTCTCGCTGGCCATCCCACTCCCCTCTAGTCCATTCTCTTACACAGGGCCTGCTGTGCTGCCTGGGTGCACTGCTGACTCCTGGCAACTCGCTGCCTCTCAGGACCCTTTCTGAAGAGCTCTACATAGCTGGTTGTCACCTGTGATGCCAGACTTTCCTGGGCCTTAAGGAACCCCACAAGGTTCCCATCAAGGTCTTTTTCCACATCCTTCTCAACTACAGCCCTGCCTTCCTGATCACTAACTGCTTCTCCCAGGCTGCTCTCATTCACAAACAATCTAGGAGTGCTTTCCCAACATCTAAGCTCTAATAAAGGCAGTCAACTGGATGGATACAACATCAATTCAGCCACCAGACAACACTAGTTAATGCCTGCCAGCTGAAATTTTCACTACTAATCAAAACCCTTTGAGCCTATGCATCTAGCCACCATGTCATTCAGCTGTCTAAACTGGATCTTACTAACTCAGTGATAAGGAAACTCTGGGATGCTGTGAAAAAAGCCTTGCTAAATTCAAGGTACATCCAGACCCTCCCCAGGGACTAAGGAGGCAGCTAAGCTGCATGTATGGCATGGATTTTCCTTGTTGCTCTTTTTGAGGAGGATGAGATGTTTGGCTTTTTTCAAGCATCAGAAACAAAGCTGCACTCTTTGAAGGTGACAGACATAAGCTCTGGAAATATGCCAGACAGTTGCCATTGTTGAGTTCTCTCTGTCCCATGGACTGGGAGGCTCAGAACCTTAAGGTCAGATTTTACTAGCATAAACAGAGACCAAAATGTACCTCCACTATCTGCAGGTGTTTGGTCACTTCCCTTGTTAATTTTCATTAACTTTCCTGTTATCAAGAAGCCCACCTCCACCTGCACTCTTTTACGTGTCTGAGATCAGAGGCTCCACGTTCATTCACACTAGCTTTTTCAGACACACTTTCCTGACTTTTCACACAGTGAAATGAACCATTCTTTTATTCTGATGGAGCTATTCTTCCACCTATCTTTCCAACTCTCCAGGACCAAGAAGGTCCTTGAAGAAACTAAGATCCTTAAGCCTAAATTTGAACATGTTCCTAACAACAGGATCAGGAACAAAACACTCATTTGGCTAAAGCTATTTACTCTGAAGTATTAATTATTATCTCTCACACTTTTTTCATCTAGTTAACTTACTTGGCAATCCAGCACGGCAAAATACAATAGATGAACTCTTTCCAGTCTCAGCATCCTATATGGTGCTTATGTGACTCTAATACTATTCAGTATTTTGACTTTAGACCATTGTATTTATTTATCTCTGGCATTCGGTGCAAGCAGATGAGTTCGTCATTCATCCCATCCCAGTTCCAGACTTCAGAATCAACAAAAGTGACTGGCCACTTGAGGAGATCTATTTCCCATGGTGTAAGGGTTTAGCTCAAGACAGAAAAGCAGGTTAGGGTTCCCTCTCAGATCTCCTGTTGCAACCACAGGGCAGACTCCCAATATTTCTGTTGTTTTCAGCATTGTGTTAACGATTTTTCTGCAATAAATCTACATTAAGGAAACATAAATGCTACCTGTAAATGGATATTGCAAGTTGTTATGAATATACAATTGCCTACCAAGGTCAGGTCATATAATCCATGATTATGTATTTCAGAGCCTTATTGAGACAATACTACAAGAGTATTTAGGCACTTAAAATTTTATTTCTTTCAGCAGCATTTAAGCCATTTCAAGGATGTTTGAAAATACATGTCTCAAGCATGCACAGGAGTAACTGTCTGCTGTAAGTCAGCTATGTAAAAAAAAGCTTATATCTATTCTATTATAATAATTTTAAGCCCATGAGTCAGTCACAAACAGTTTAGGAATTGGTAAGTAAGAACTCTCCCAATATGCCTACAATCCTATTGTATACTCTTTGTTAGTCTATGAACAAAGAAATGTCTGTTTCCAGAATAATTCTTCAAGACTTCAGAAATTATTAAAAAGAAGTCTTTAAAAGAAAAAAGAATTGCTAATTTACACTTGACAAGACTGCTAGTTACTAAAGGAAAACTCACAGTATATCTTGACTCTTCTGTCCTGCATATATTCTTTAGTATTCTCCATCTTCTATGCATGTGAATTTTGCTGGAAGGGTGACATAAGCCAGGGAAGAAAGTGAAGCTGAAAGAAACTATTTATTTATTTATTTATTTTATTTATTTATTTAATTTATTTAAGAAACTGTTTATTTATTTATGACATCTTTTTCTTTAATAAATTGTCAGAAACCAAAGAGCATCACTTAACTGATGGACCATAAGTAACTTCCTGGATGGAAGGAGGTTAATTGAATAATCAAATTCCAAGTCAAAATGGAAATAATAAACCTGATTCAGTCCAACCTTTCAAAAATAATAAAAAAATACCACAGCCTACTTAGACTTTTTATTGGATACTTTTTTATATCAAATGCCTAATGAGATTGTAAGCATGTATGTGTAATCACTTTTACGTACTGTTCTTAATAAAGAAGCTACAATTCTTTCAGTCAGAAATAAAAATTCTTATGATTTCTAGAAAATAGAATAAATCATCCCAATGATGTTAGAGTGAATATGAAAGCAAACCTTTACATGAAAGCTTTAAGGTACATAATATGGCAAAAATAGCATGGGGTATAATATTTCTACAATTTTTATAAGGTTAGTTGATCAGTACACTTATCATATACCATCTAATTAAAAGTCTAGTTGGTTATGCAATTATTCCTGAGGTCCTGCTCCAGTGGAAGAATTCCAGAGGTTTCTTTTGCCCCATTTTTGCTATACTTGGTCCAGAGTCTGGCTGGAAAACAAAACATCCTTGTAACTGGTTCTCTTCTTGGCATAAGACTAAATAATATTTAGGAATGTATTAATAAGGTTAACTTATTGTTCCTAAATGGTGGGAAGAAAGATAGGAAAAGCACTAGAAGATACAACCATGATTTAGTAAGCTAAAAAGCTATCAATATATGAAAAATATAAAAAACTATGTCTTAGGCATCACTTCAGTAACATTAAATTGGCTATTTTTATTCAAAGAAAGTAGCACATTTAAATTGAACTTATACAGAAGAATAAATATCTGTCTTTAATAATGGTTTCTCTTCTCTTGTCTATATACCACTTTTAATATTTTTAAAAGTCTTTAATGGGTTTAGAAGAAAAATTTTCACCTTAGCACATGCCACAAAATACCCACCACTCTTGGAAGTATGTCTGAATTATTTTCAGGCACCAGCTGGAAAATGGTTTCTGGGTTTTTTATGATAAGAGTTGCACTTCCAGCAACTCTAATATTTAGTGTTGGAGGATAGAAGTCTCAATACACTTTTAAACAATTTTCAAGGTGAAAAAGTAGTACTGATATTGAGTGAACTAAATCTTAGTGTGGAGTAAAAATTAGTGGACAAATATTTGAATTTGACATTAGGTGAATAATGCATTTGGTTTTGTTGAGCTTGATACCTTTCAGTTTCTACTTCCGATGCCATAGGGATGGAAGCCTGTGTCTATCCTGTAGATTGCATACAGAGGGCCCAGTCTGTGGTGACTCTTCTTTTGGTCTCAGAATCAAAGCTTTTCAAAGCCTATCACTGAGATACAGCTGTAAACCAGGTAAATGCTAAGAATATAAAATTGCCATGGACATTTTATAGTATGCAATATTTTGCTTAGCAAAAAGGGATACAACTTTGTGGCCTTTCAATATTTAAAGGATGTTTATATGAAATACAGAGAAAGACAAGAAAACTGGCACTGGTTTTAAATTGAAGGAGGGGTTGTTGAGGGATGGTACAAGGAAGACAGTTATGAGGGAGATGAGACTGAAACAGGCTCCTTAATGAACGTGTGGGTATGCAGTCTTCTTTCTGCTGTATTTTTGCTTTATATAAATATTTAACTTTTCTAAAATCAAGTACTGTCACTAAAACTGTTATTTTGAGACTAGGGATCTGCCCCTTGGACTGAAAATGGAACCACATTTCTCCATTTTGTGATTATACATAACAAAGTTGACTCATGAGCATACAACTTCAGTGAAATTCTAGAATAAAGAGCATAATGTCATGCTATCTTATGGCAGAATATCTAGCAAAGCCTTTCAGGTATTCTGCAGCTGGCAGGGCTTTCTACAAAAAGGGACAGCTGAAATGAGCTTGAAATGAATTTTGATGCCCCACAAAAAACTCTGAAAGCTTAAAAAACTATTTATGTCAAGGCCCTCTAGGGTTAAGTGCTAGATGGAGACTACTTCAGTTCAGATTGCCTGTTGCATTGCCCCAGTATTACCAAAATATTTTCAAATACAACATAATTGTCATCTCCCTGTTTATGGATTTGACACAATATAATAGATATATATACAAAACATAATAGATTTCTTTACTTTTTCTCACAACTTTAGAACTTCTTATAAGTTCTCCCAGAATCTCCTTAAAACTATTGTGGTGCTCTCTGCATAAAAAGCCCCATCAATTAGGTACTCCCCAGCACATTGATCAGTACTCCCCTGGTGTGTCTGTTTCCAGCTGCTGTCTCACCTTAAACATACATTGTAAACACCACGGGAAAGAGAGTTATTATTATTTCATACACTACCTAGTAAAATAGAGCCCTGGACCATGGCCAAGGTCAGATGGCAGTGCAAATACCAGTATATTACAGGAAAAAAAGCAAAATATTTCTGAAGCAGGTAATTATTTGGATCATATATTTAAAGCCCACAAACTGCTTAGACTGTGATTCTTTCAGATTATACAAGTAGTATGTCTTCTCTCCAAGATGACCCTTTTTGTTGGAATTATTATAATCTAATAGTTACTACAGAGTATTCACGTCTACACAGAATTAGTTTTCCCAAACCCAGCTGCTCTGTAATTCCAATTGCAATGGAAGAATAAAACTAGAATGGCACCTCTCTGACAGTGGAAATAACTACAGAAGAATATATTTCCATTACTCCAATACCATCTCATCACCCAAGCCATAGTTTGTGACTATCTCACCACCTGGAAAGTCTCCCAAAACATTATTAAGACAGCCATGGTGACCATGAAAAACTGGTAGAAAAAGCAGTCACCCCCAGAAATCACATTCCCATGTCATGTCTTTGATTCTCTGACATGGGTCAGCTTATGTCATACAAGAAACATGGGATTATATATCACCAAATATCTAATTTATTATATATTACTATATATATAATATATATTATACATGTTGTTTTATATATAATTTATTTATACACCCATGAGGGAATACTGCAGATAGTGTGAGGAGATGCACATCATTTTTATAATTTGAAAATATTTTTTAGCTAGGAGACAAGACCTAATTATAGCCTCCAAAAAATTTTAGCCTTACGAGTAAAAGAGATTTTAGGGAGAGAAATTTGAAGGATGATAGATGCTAAATGACCCTCAGAAAAAGTTAGTTTAGTTATCCTAGGATTATGGATGGCATGAGGCACTGTTTGCAAGAGAAGACTGAGGGCATGATCCAAAGTATTGTTCACCTGAACTTAATCACAAACTTCAATAAAGAAATATGACTGACCATAGAATAGCATATAATCAACAAAGAAAAAAATTACAAACTATTTGATCTTATTTGTGAAAGTGAAGGATTCAAAAAATTCAAAAATTTCTAAAATGTATTTATTTTCATATGAAGGAAATTTAACAGAAAAGCACAAAAAAATTAAACAAGACTATGTTACTAAAGAAATGATGAAAACTCTGGAGCTACTGAAGACTATGTGGGAAGGACTGAATGAAAGGCAGGGACACTGTGGTAAAATGCCATTGTTTCAGTTAGCACTCTTTCTGAGACTGGCAGGAGGAAGCAAAAGGAGAGTCAGAAGGAAAATTTAAGAATTAAAAGGTAGTAATATATTAGGGAATTTCTACCAGCACTCTGTTTTTGAATGCTTGTTGCTCTTTAAAATGCAGTAAAATAATCTTCAGAAGTTGGCTGCTTCAGAAGTATTCATTTTAATATGAGGCAGAGATATAGATACTCTGTTCCTATAACTCATTAAAAAATGTCTTCAAGGAATACTTTTTTCTAGTGGAAGAGCAGTCTGTGGAGATTACCATCCATCTCATAAGACAGTCTTGTTAGTGAAGTATGAAAATAAATCATATTTCTGCAGCACAATGAGAGCTGTGAGCTACAACACAGGACATTTTTTCCAAACCATTTTTTCCATATGATCTTTATTCTCACTGATTTACCAACCCCAAAAAAGCTTACACAATGAATATAAATCATATCCATGAGGAATTTCTCTCTTTCCTTAAGGCTGAGAGCAGCTACACACATGTTGTTTTAGTCTTCAAACAATGTGATGAATTTTTTATGAGGTATGAAGCTCAGTCACTTCCATGAAAGAGACACCAAAGGAAGGCTGAGACTCTGCCCTCCCATTTCCTCTCCTCTGCTTCACCTCCCATTCTTACAAATTAACTTTTTTCACACATATGAGAAATAGAACAGACTGTGGTCATACATATCCCCAGGAAATCTGTGACTTGTATGGCAATAATCTGTACTGTGTCTCTTACATTTGTTTACACTACTTAAAAGAGAAAAGGTTTTCAGCAGCAAATTCATGTGTTCCTAATCTGTTTTGTCCTTGGCGAGGCCAAAGAAGGTGGAGGTTAACATTGTCTCAGAGCAGAGAGGATTAATGCCAACGGACTGAGAACTTGGCAGTAGATCACTGCTGACAAAGCTCATGAGATAACACTACAGATTGGAACAATTACCTGCTTGAAGTTCCTCGAAGTATATTTTTTTCCAAGCCTAGTTTTGACTCACTGGAAACTATTGAAGTTCATAAAACATCGATACTTCAAACTTGATTCTTCCCTACTAAGCAGCTCATGCATGATTTATGTCTCTATATACCAGATGTAACAGAACAAGACTGAACTGATTGCATTTCATACCTGCTTTTATCCTGGTATAAATGACTGCATAAATAGCAAAATCTGAAGCATCAGGCCCATTTTCTTAAATGAGTAGCAGAAGAATCTTTTTCTCAAGCTCAGTCCATGCTGTCAGAGGGGAAGTCTAATCAACGCTGCACTGAGAAAACTCTTTTTTCACTGATCATTGGTGGAATTTTTGTGTTTGTAGAAGGTAAAATAAAGACAAGGGAAATAACAAATATATTTTCTTTCAGTTCTGACAAGGAAACTGATGACTGTCCTAGTGTCATCGTTCCTTTTTCCGTCACTTTTTTTTTAATTTTATGTGTATTGCTTTGCTACGGAGCTTAACCAAATTAATGCTAAAGTAATGGAAAAAGACTTTCATCTTGTCACTGACAGCTTTTGCCTATATGGGTGAAAAATAGGGATCTTAATGATAATTTACAGGCTCAAAGTCTTACATACTTGCAGCTCTAGAGGATCTTTACTGAATAAATGATGCAACAGTCAGAGCAAAAAAGAGATAGGATGGAAAGTTTAAGTGAGCACAATTTAGGCCAACATTACATAACACACTGCCATTTTTGCTCAGACCACTGTTAAGATTTCACATGCATTCCTGAGACCCAGGTGATATAGTGAAGTTTGTCCCCTTAGATGTCCTTACCACTCTTTCTTATCTTTCTCATTTTAAGATTATTGATTAAGATACTCTTTAGTGGATTATTAATCTGAATTGGAAGTGTTTTATGAGCTAGAATTTTAAAAGTTTTGATTCAAGAAAAGTCATCCAACCTACAATTTCCATACATCTGACAAAGTAGAGAGGAAGCAGAAGAAAGAAAAAGACTAGACTAAGAGACATTAACAATACTGTTTAATCTGATTTCTGACTCCTCAACCATCCCCAAAAACCAGAAATCTTTCAGTATTTCACAAAGTTAAGGATAAATTAGTTAGTGTTTCTATTTTTTCATCAAAAATTATTTAGAATTTATTCTAGAATAATACAGTAAATATTTTCAAAATAAATATTTATATATTTATATAAATATATAATCAAATGATCTGTGTATCTAGTATTCTGAATGCTGGACTGTGACACATCTGCTTTGCTGCAAAACTTCAGTAACAGTGGGCAGAGCTACTAGACATGAAACGAATGTCTCCTTATGTTCTAAAAAGGTCTAAGGTTTGTTTCTTGTTTTCTTCTTTTTTTTTTTTAATGCATTAATTCATGTTTAAAAGCAAAGAAAATCTGAAATTCTAGACAGTACATAATAGAAGTAGATGTCATCCCTGTGGACTGAAGAAAAGACAAAGAGAGAAATAAAATGTTTTCACCTAATAAAATACACAAAAATAAATCAAGCAAATGTGTCATTCAATTTTAGAAATTATTGCTGTAAATTTTTCAAAAGATTCTTCTACCTATACTCTGAATGTTTCCTATTAGGTCATGACAGTAGTACATACAGGTCCACTCTTGCCCCTCTGGATATGGCTGTAGGAAGAATCAGCAGGTATAGGACACTGTATGCATCTGTGCTCTCCTAGCATCCTTTAACATGGATTAGTACCTTCTTTCTCATGTCCAGCTATTTAAACATTTGCTGAGACCAATGTAACTTAAAACTTTCAAATAATATTTAATCAATTTTTAGTGTTGCAAACCAGAGACTTTTAAATAAAACTGTTTTCTGGAGGAGGAGTGTGTGTTTTCTTATTAATTTTATTTTAGTAATATCTTACTGTCATCTGTTTAGTGGAATATGTTATACAGGAAAAAGGTAGAGGAAGAACATATCCCTGATATTTAAGTACATGCTTATTTAACAAAGCAGAGAAGATTATGATGATATTCTGGGGTATTTTACAAGTTATGTTACTCTTATTTTTATTAATCAAAAGGGAGAAAAAATATTGACCTAAAAATGATAGGCTGGAAAATATCTATATCTATAGCTATATGTATCTATATCTATATCATCTATATCTATATCATATATATATATAGATACATACACACACATATGAAATTATCTTCTAAGAGCTTATTAAAAACATGAAAAAAAAGAGTCAAGGTTTAGATTTGACATTAGGAGGAAATTCTACACTGTGAGGGTGATGAGGCATAGAACAGATTGCCCAGAGATGTTGTGAATACCTCACCTGTATAAGTGTTCAAGAGATTAGACTGGATGGAGCTCTCAGCAACCTGGTCTAGTGGAAGGTGTCCCTGACCATAGTAGTTGGAATCATAATTTTTAAGGTCCCTTCCAACCCAAACAATCCCCTGGTTCTATGGTTACATTGGATTTTTTACCCCCATTACACAAAAGAGGAAAAAAGGACATCAGCTGCAGCTAAAATTGAAGTTGAAATCTTTCTGGTTTTACTTCCACAGAAATGTTTCTTTCTTCTCAACCTATTCTATTTTCTGTGCTCTCTTTTTGCAATAACATACTAGTAAATATAGCCAGAGATACCAGAATTTCTGTTTTTAAAGCCAGTTACATTCAGTCTAGAAAATCCCAATAGCTATATCATATAAATGTTATAGAGGAACTGTAAAGAAGAAGACAATATCATGAACCATCTTTAAGAATGTCTCTCATAGTGAAATGCTCTATGGGTCTTTCAACCAGCTTTCTAAGTAAAATGGAAAACTAAATGCAAAGACAACCAATCATTAAACATTTCACTTTGAGAAAAACAAAAACAAAACAAAACAAAACAAAACAAAACAAAACAAAACAAAAAAAATGAACACACAAAAAAACCCCAAAAACACAAAGAACAAAACAAAACAAAAAAAACCCAAAAAACCCTAAAAACTACCCAAACAAAAATAATGGCCTGAACCTCACTCACTCCCAAAAGAGCAAACTCTTTCAAATGCAATATCAAGCCAATATCAAGTTACTATCAAGCTAATATCAAGTTAATGGAAAGAGATCTGCTAATGTTCTCTATGCTTCTGAAATACCAGTCCCCAGACCAGCAATAAAAACCCGTGGAGTTACTTGTTGAAATGTTTTTGTAAATATCAACTCCCTCTTTGGGTGAGATTCGAATGGTTTAAAGCCACTTTAAACCCCCATCCTTGGGCCACACAGCAAAAAACAACTGCACAGAGGTAGGTGGCATGTGGACTGGCTAAGTCCAATCCTTTAAGTCCAATCACCACCAATCACTTCTCTATTCTGGCACCAACACCTGCAGTGAACATATGAGGAAGTGTAGGCAGACCAAAAATCTTTTCAGAAATGAGAATTCAAAGGCATAGATGGCTTTATTGTCAGGTAATGATATCGGGAGCTTTTAACCTCCAGATAATGGCATGAAATTGCCTGAGGTCAGCAATAACTGAAAATTGTGACAATTAGATGGCTTCTTTGGGGCCTATAGGAAATGAATTGGTGGCCTCATTCCAGTTCTCTATCATAAAACAATTACAGATAATGCTGATGGACATCTTTGATTGCAGCCATGGCTCAGAGGCCAAGACTGAATGAGCCTTGAAAATAAACTGCCCTTCAACCCAGAAAAGTCAATCCTCTGAGCCAGAGGTGAGGCAGACACTAGATTGAGAACAAATGTACCTCTTTTTGCTCAGTCTACTGACAAAAACTTTTGTCTCTCCTACTAATTCTCAGTGCCTTCTGTTTATGATGGAACAGAAAATGCAAGTCCTTAGGGAGGGTTTAGTTATTACGTACAACTCTTTATGGATTTCTCTCAAGTAGGCAAGACTTCAGATTGTGTGGTGCTGTAGTGCTAAGTGCTGTGCGGGTGCTGCACTCAATAGTCCACTCTCCAAATTGCTTGCCAGCAAAACAAATGGGACAGATGTGGGAGCCAAGAAGCACCATTACCAGAGCAGAAAGTGCATGAGGCTCCATGAGACAAGTAATAAATCTAAGATCAAACACTTAATGTATGACAGAAAATTAGTCCAAGCGGAGGATTGGGTCTTGGCTATAAAAAGTGAGTTAAAGGCAAATAGTTCTGGGTCACACTTTATATCATTCACTTATGGCATCACAGAAGGGGAACTGTGTATGACTGACCATGTGTTTAATGCCAGTCTAGCATTACTGATGTGCAATAGAAATAAAGAAGGGTTTTAGATGCAAGAAAAAGACTCAGTTTCCTGCCCAATGCTTAAAGCATTTGTGACTAGTTGAATCCTATCCCAGGCCCAACTAGATCAGAAGGTTTTACTTGAGGAGATCTTCTTGAATCTTATAAAAGATTTCATGTGCTGGGAGACATCTCAAAACTCCTGTTCCCAACTGTTTATTTCACAGCATAAAGGTCAGTTTGCACTGGCTATGTAAAATATTAATAGTGGTAAATTCACACATTGATTAGCATTTGAAAATGTCATGCTAATAAAAATATAAATTAAAAAGAAACTAGAAGTTAGAGTGATCCTATACAATGCATGGTCAAAATATGCTTCTTCTGAAGTAGTGGGAATTGAAAAAGAACACAGTCAATGTCTGTAGAAGTGTGTGACTCCATGTAGATGGCTGTCCTTGGCTGGACAGAATTCAGCCTCCTCACTTTCTTCCGTCCTCAGTTATAGAGCATGGGCTGTGTCTGCTTGTCTTAGACACAGAAGTACAGTTTCAGCTCTGAGAAAATCTATGCAGCAGCATAAATTCACAATAGTGCTTTTCCAGTGGACTGAAGCATTTCAAGCATACCTCTTGAAATTACCTGAGGCAAACACAGAAAGATCAAAGAAACCTTAGGAAATTATGCTAATGCTCAGATGAAGCATAATAAGCAACCTCTAACTGAAATTTTTATAATCCATCTGTCTTTTCCTCTAAAGACAACAAATGTCATTCACTGGTCTTACATTTTGGGAGGTTAAAACCAAAATATTTCTTTATCACTGTACAAATGAAAAAGACTTACAGAATCACAAAATCATTTAGAATCACAGAGTGGTTGCTTTTGGAAAGAACCTTAAATGTCACACAATTTCAACCACTCTACCATGGGCAGAGATCCAGCCTACTCGATCATATTGCTCAGGGCACCGTCCTAATAGGTTTTGAACACTCCCAGGGGTGGGAAATCTCCGGGTTCTCTGAGCAACCTGTCCCAGTGCCTCAGCACCCTCAGAGCACTCTCAGCCTGTCTTTGCAGGAGAGGTGCTCTGGCACTTTGGTCATCTTTGTGGCCCTATTCTAGGATAATTCTAACATGTCCATGTCTTTTCTGGGCTGGGACATCAGAGCTGGGTGAAAGGATCCAGAGGTGCAGAATCTCCTCCCTCCTCTGCTGCCATGTTGCTTTGGATAGAGCCCAGGATGTGTTCAACTTTCTGGGCAGGGACTGCTCATGGCAGGGTATGTCCAACTTTTTATTTACCAGGACTCCCTAGTTATTCATGACAGGACTGGTGTCAATAAGTTACTTTCCCAGTGTGTGTCCATGCTTGGGATAGCCCCAGCCTGACACCTTGCACCTGGATTTGTTTAACTTCATTAAGTTCTTGCGGACTCACTTCTTGAGCTTGTCCAGGCCGTCCTGGATAGTATCCCTTCTTTGTCTTGTGCCCACTGCACCACCCAGCTTCATGTCCTCTGCAGACTTGTTGAGGGTGCACTCAATACCACTGTCCACATCACTGATGACAACACTGAAGAGCACTGGTCCCAGGACAGAGCCCTGAGGGACAGCACTTGTCATTGTCCACATGGACACAGAGACATTAGCCACAGTTCTCGTCCATCCATACAATTCCTTATCCATAGAATAGTGCACCCTTCAAATCCATGCCTCCCCACTTTGGGAATGAAGACCATTTCAAAAGTCTTACAGAAATCTAGATGACATTTAAGGTTTAGATTGGAAAAGTCCTTTAAGATTGAGTCCAGCTGTTTACCCAGCACTGCCAAGACCATTATTAAATTATTTATCTAAGTAACATCTATTTGACTTCTAGACACTTCCAGGTATGGTGACAACTATTTTCCTGGACAGTCTGTTCCAATGTTTGACAACTCTTCTGGAGAATTTTTTTTTTTTTAAATATTAATCTAAACTTCCCCTGGCACAATTTGAAGCTGCTTCTTATAGTCCAATCAATTGTTACTAGGGAGAAGAGACTGACACTGAACTGTTGTTCACAAATCATGCTTTTTTTGAATAAGTTACGAGCTGTAACTGTTTCTTCCTGCACTACATTCACATAACTATAGACAATGTGCTTAGTTCAGTTTAAGATATGACCACTTCTCAGCTGAGATGCAAAAATGTAGAATGTGAATATTCTTAACCAATTTCAGTTGGAAGCTATATTGATTAGCTTAAATTTCTCTCATATTTTATATAATTCTGATCAAAGTAAAGGTATCACTATTTAACTAATTTAAAAATGGAGAGGGCCCTATATATGAGGCTAACAGAATGATATGTGATCTACTTCTTAGCATTGTTAAGATGCAAAAATAAAAACCTTCCTATCCCTTTCTTACAATTGTGCTGTCATGTGCTGTACTATTTTAACAGAGGATCAAGATGATACAATTTGCTAAACGGAGGAGACCTGAATAGTTGGAATTATGTTTCACTGATAATAAAAGAGAGAAATTGGTTATTGCACAAATCCAAATGGATTAGCAGCATGACTATATCATATGAACAAAAAAACCCAGAGAACAAACACTTAAGTTTCTATTTTAAAATGGCAGTCTAACAAAATCCAGGATAAAAATCTCAAGACTTTGTCATCATGATATCTGAGAATCTTTTAAAAGATGGTATAGAAGCAGGAAACATATCAGACTTGATATGAAAAAATACGCTACTTACAGATAGTATTGCACATATATCAATATTTAAAAAAAATTGCTACAGACAATAAAAAACACCCAATCATAAAAAAAATCTGCATGAATTTGGATTTTGAGCACAGGGTGCTTTTAATTTTTTTTTTACTTTTATAGCTAAGGAATGCTGACTTCACAATTTCTCTTTTCATTCAGTGGATATTTCTACAATGTATTTTCATTTAAGGACTTAGCAATTTCAGTAATCTGTATTACTAAGATACTTGAAAGCTACTAAATGTACTATCTAAAGTTTCAAAAAACTGGAATTATGTATAAAATTATAGAAAATGGTATCATTTTTGTCCTACATATGTTTCTGTGAGATACTGAAACATTAATGGTTAATGACTAAAAAAAATTGTCAATGTGAAAATGCAATGGCTGCTTTGCTGAGGTCGGGTTTGCACCCCTTGCCCCCAAAGAAGGGCATGAGGAGAGTTTTTTGTGTGGTGGTGAAAGCTCGGACCCACATCAGACAGAGCAGTTGGCACCCACCACTGGAGGACACAAGCTGGGTTTTGATCCAGACAACGGAGAAGGCAAATAAGAAGCAGTCCCTGCTGAGGCACCAGAGTGCTTTTAATCACACCAATGTCCTCCCTTACACAACTGGCTCAGGTGTAAAACTCCTCAGGGAGGTACCAAGATATTCTAATCTGCTGCAAGAAATCTGCTAACAAGAACCTGAGTTACCTCTGCCTGCAGGGGCAGGTCTTATCAGCTTCAGAAATTGAATTTCTTATTCTCCAGTGTTCTTAACAAATTAAAAAGTTGTCACCTCTATTGTTTTCCTCTTTCTTCCTAAAGCTTTAAATATTCAAGGACAATTATAGTCTGTGTTACATTGCAACTCAGTAAAAATTTCATTCCATATAAGTGGCAACATTTTGATGGTTGTGGAGTTGCAGGGGTAGACTCTGGGAATAGAAATCAAGGCTGCCAGTGCAGAACAATGTATGTTCCAGTAGACTGCAGAGCAGACCTGGTCCTTGCTAAGCCCATTGGCCATGATAATGGTGGTGCCTCTGTGATAATGCTTCTAAGAAAGAGTAAAAGAAATCCTGCAGACAAATTGTAAGAAAGAGTGAGAAAATGTGAAAGGGCCCTGTAGGCTGCAAGGTCAGTGAATGATGAATGACAGGGAGGAGGAGATGCTCCAGGTGCCAGAGAAGAAATTCCTGGTAGCCCTGGAAAAGACTATGGTGAAGAAAGTTCCTCCCCTGCAAACAATGTAGATCCACAGTGGAGTACATATCCACCTTCAGCCCATGAAGGACTCCATTCCATAGCAGGGGTGTGCCTGAAGGATGCTGTGTAGAAAGTTCTGCCACATTCCTGGAAGGAGAAGAGTCCATACAAATGCAGGGTTTCTGGCAGAAGTTGCGGCTGGTGGGGGATCCTCTCTGGACCAATCAATTTCTGAAGGACTCTTTTCTGTGAAAAGAATTCACACTGGAGCAGTTCTGAAAGAGTGATATCCTGTGATACAGATATCCCACGCTGAAGCACATGAAAAATGCAAAGAAGAAGTGACTAAGATAAAATGTTGTGGATTAATCTCCATCCTCCATCTGGCTGCACCACTCAGAGAGGAGGTAGAAGGATTGGGAATGGAGGAATGAAGCTGACCCTGGGAAGAAGTGGGGAGTCAGGGGGAATAGAGAGAGAAGGGCAGGTTTGTCTAGTTTTATCTTTGTTCATCACTATTCTACTCCATTTTAAATTTTCCATATATAAAATCAAAGTTGAATCTGCTTTGCTCATGATTGTAACTAGTATGTGAACTCCCTGTATCAACCTATAAGGTTTTATATTTTATTTTGCTGCTCTGTCTTCTTGAGGAGAGGGAGTCAGGAAGTACCTGGGTGGACATCAGTCATCCAGACTAGATCAACACACAGAATGCTGTAGATGAAGTTGGAAGAAACGTCCACCTTTGGAGAAACTCCAGAGTTGTTTCTCCCCACTTTATGAAACAGCAATAAAACTAACAGAATCAGAGAGCAGAATACATTCTCAAATAAAAAGAAAACTCCAACATGTCCACATCCCTGCTAGACGAAAAACTACTACAGGAAAGTAAGAGGAAGACTAATGTTCTAATCTGACATAATTTGTTACAATGAAGCATAATTTTGCTTTTCAACTGCAAACACAGTTATTACTGTGATAGTTGCAACACAGAAAAGGTGATAGAGGAAGTTCAAAGTTCATGTCATTGCTTAATGAAATCAATATTCTGTAAATATCTAGGAATATATATAGTCTGTAGGCAGAATTTCTAACGTCATGCATGCCTTTGAATGTGATTTTATCCTTAAAGGAATAATGTATAAAGATGTCCGTATAAATATATGAAATATGAATATATACCATTTTACATTTTACCACTTGCACCTACCATTTGCACATTTAGTTTCACTTATGTTATAAGCAAGATCTACTGCAATAGAGGAGTATTCTCACAAATATTTTTTTGATCTATCTTTCCTTGAACATAACTCATTAAAGAGAGAAACCAGTAATATTGAACTCTATTACTACTAAACACTTGATCGTGATGAATGGCTATTTGATAGGATGACTAGCATCCTCTTATTGTAGTCTGTGCCTAATAAGCACTTAAAATTTAATTGCAGCAGCCTATGAAGTAAAGTAATTGTCAAGGATAGCAACAATGTCAGATCCTACTCTCAAGTTTCTGGAAATATCAGTTGAACATTACTGAAATGTCTGAAATATAAATGAAAAAAATTGTTGTTCAATGTACCTCATATATAATACCTTATGTGTTAATGTCTTACAATATCTTATGGCCATGATCCTAACTTTCACAATTAAGTGGGATGTTTGATAACATTAATAACATATATATTTCCCTGAATTAATAGGTTTCAAACAAAAAGGTTGCATTGCAATATTAAGAATGGTTTTATTGTTATTTGTTATTTATTTGTATTTTTTATTTTTATTTTTATTTTTATTTTTATTTTTATTTTTATTTTT
>QUSF01000029.1:354429-369729 GCA_003676055.1 Chloebia gouldiae
ATTTTTATTTTTATTTTTATTTTTATTTTTATTTTTATTTTTATTTTATTTTTATTTCTAATCATTTCAGCTTTTTTTCATTAAGATTTTTACTCACAGAACTTTGGAACCCTGAATCTGCTATGAGACATGTGAAATTTCACTTCTCAAGCTACAGAGATTGCAAAGGACATTTTACAGATGATTTTATTGCATCTCTCTATACTACAAGATTTCCATATTACCTCCTGCCTTTTTGTAGGAAGAAAGAATGGAGTATTATTCAACTTGGACAGCTCATCTGAAGCTGCTAAAATGTATAATTTCCAATGTTCATTTAGAGAGTTCTTAAAATGTTTATTGTTTATTTGACAGACCATGAGTTTTACATCCAGTTTAGGAGCATTTTATCTCAATGTACGCTGGCTGCTGAGTGTGTTTGATTTGACAATCTGTATTGAACTGTCCCCAGCTAGAATAGCACCATCAAGTGGCATCGCACTGAGGCAATTGTTCATTCCATCTCATCACAGGATGATGCTCAGATATGTCCATATATATGTTTTCTTCACAGTGTCACAATAGAGCAGCCAATAAGAATAGAAAAACAAACTCACATGAAACTTGAACTATGAAATAATGGAATGGTAAAGAAAGAAATTCAAAGTGCCAGTTGAATTTGACAAAATCCACAGACAACCAAACTACAACCCGAATCAATGTAATGTACACAAATGTCTGTGAAAAATAGTGGAACATTTTAAATGTGCCTATGGTGGGATAGAAATCTAACCCAACAGGACACTTGGAGAAAAAGGAGGAATAAGAAGAGACCTTTAAATCAATTATTATCTAACCACACTTTCCTTAAAAAAGGGTTGGGAACTAGAAGGAATGACTCAAATAACTTGGCATTTTCTTTGACACAGTGATTAATCTTTTTTTTTCTTCTTTTATTTTTTCTCTTCTTTCCAAAATATCTATTTCTTTGAAGTGATGAACATTCAAATGGGTTTACAGATTTTAAAAATACTTGAAAAATATTAAAAGAATGTTAAGATTCAGGGTCTTATTGCTAACCTGATCTACACTGGATGTTTTCTGCTATTCAGCTGCACCTTGACTTGTGTCAGGGAAGACTTTATTGAAGTCATAGTGCTATATGAATTTAGTTTCTCTTGTCGTCAACAGGATATTTGTGTTGACTCAAGATGTCCCCAAGCCTTTCTCCACACTTGTCTTTGTCTCATCTTTTTGTAAGATCCTCTGTAATTAAACATTTTTTGTAACTTTCCTAGGAAATATTTTTTTTCATTAGGGAGCATGGTGGTGTTTGGTATATTTGACTTCCCTTGTCAGCCTGCTGAAATTGCTAGACAATTGAAACTTATTGATTGGTTGGATGCTAAAATGATGAATAGAAGGATAAAACCTGCAAGACAGAAGCTGAGTTAGAGAAATAAAATTCAGAAGAAGTGATTTTGGTTTTAATTGCAACATAAATTTGAGAAACAGGGTTATGAGATTTCATTTCTACAAATGCTTATGGGGGTGAGTTTGAAGAGGCAAAATTCTCTATATTGACCCATTCTGGGCTGCTAGGGCCCATTGTGTAAACTTACATTTAAGTAATCTAAGGGCCCTAAAACCTCAGTGTGGAGGACCAGCTATAGTGCAAAGCACAACAGTTCCATTGTGTACCACAGACAACACAATTTGCTTACATCAGGAGCTATCAGATGTAGAAAAATCTGTTAAAAGACTGAAATGGATAGAAGAGTAGAGAAGAAAAAGAAGAGGAAGAAATCATACTTGATTTTCCAGTGAGACAGTATATCAATGAAAGGATTAGTATACTGTCAGTCAAATTCCCACAATGTTTACACAGGAAAAGCAAGACTTTTTCTCAGAGGTCTACTGACCAGATTTCCCCAGATTTAACTATGCAAAGAGATTTTACCTCTAATAATTTTAAAAATTATTATAATTGTAGTAAAATTAATAACCTGACCTCAAATGGAAAGGGAAAAAGATTTATAGACACTTGTTTTCTTTCAGGAAGTCTTTATCATTATAGCTTCAAAAATCTAAAGATGTGACTAACAATAAAAAGAAAATTCAAATTAAAAATCTAAATGATTAAGTGTTTGGTTTTTTTGCTTTCTGATTTTTAAAGGGCACAATCTTTTAAGGACCTTTTTCTACTGCTGAAAATCACAGAATAACTTAGATAGAAATGAACACTACCTTTTCAAGTATTTACATGGCTTAGGAGCCTTTTATTCCAAGAAGACAACAGCCTCTAAACTAAATTCAAGAAATCACAAGTAGCTTAAGAGAGTTCTTAAAAATACACAATTTCCAAAGAAAAAGAAAAAAACTTGAATGAAGAAAAAGATTGGATGAAGAAAAATCAAAGAGAAACAAAGTTGTAGTAACAGTTTCAAGTCTGTCAAGCTCAGAATATCCTCTGTAAATCACTGGAGCAGTCAAAAACTTGATCAACTCATCCCTGAACTCCCAGATATGCTCACTTCTCACTTCATTTTGTAAACAGCCCTAGATTAACTTGGAGCTATCAGTCTATTGCACATGCATAATAGCCCTGAAGGAAAGACATGGTATTATCTGTCACTTAAAGCCTCCAGATCTAAAACACACAACTGCCTCCAGGTCTTCCTAGAAATTATAGTACAGTTAGCTAGTTTACATAGCATATTCAGATTTTGTTGCGAATGGCAAACATAAAGCTTTCATGATATGAACTCAGTAAATTTTGGAACACTTTCATTTTTATTAATACTTATGGAAATATCCTGAGTTGCCATGTGTATTTGTATTATATTTAAATTTCTGTTGTGCAGAAACTTTAAAAGATAAATACTATTTATTGAAAACAGAATAAGATGGACTGGTATGAACTTGCTGGGATCATTTTATAACCATGTCATAGGAGGCTAAAAACAGCATTGAAATATACTGACAGACTTCTCATACATTAGCTATAGTGCCATTAAATTAAAGTAAAAACCAAACCAAATCAAAACAAAAAACAAGTTTTCCCTGCAAAAAGTCCCACAAAAAATAAACCTGCAAAAAATAGTACCTTATTTTTACTGTTTGAGTAATTGCTTTAAGCTCCCATGTACTGAAAATAGTCCCTTACAAAAATATTTTAGTTGTCATTAGATGACCAAGGTTACCCTTGTTCTTCCTCCAGTCCCTAAAAGTGCACTGGGCCTTGACAGGATAGTAATTGCTCCATGCCATAGTGCCACCAAGCAAAATTTGAGAAGATAATAGG
Source organism: Chloebia gouldiae (assembly GCA_003676055.1). Lineage (NCBI taxonomy): Eukaryota > Metazoa > Chordata > Aves > Passeriformes > Passeridae > Chloebia > Chloebia gouldiae. The sequence goes on from QUSF01000029.1 coordinate 357,713, forward strand.
AAGATCTTGATTTGGCAGTTAACTTTCCAACTATTTCTTAGAGTTTTTTCCTAAGTTGATTGGCTAGTAAAGCAATTTAAGATTTATGAGAAAAGATTTCTCCCAGCAGTTGTTTGTAGAGCTCCTAATTTTTGATCTATTTTTAGTGAGAAGAGCATTATTGAAAGCTGGAAAGAGTTTATCCGTTGATTTAAATGGTGAAAAGTTTGAACCATTATTGAGACATCAAAAGTAATAACAGTTTAAGTGTACTTAGCTTTTACAGTACAGACCACAAAAGACTACTACAAATGCGAGACTGCGAAGAGAAAAGTAATATTTTCTGAAAGACAAAATAAGAATTGCATATGTGTTTTGCTTCTTGTGTTCCACATACTACACACTTCAAAAGCTTTTACTTCTGTCATCACTGTTGATGTCTATTTAATAGCTAACCTTTCAATTAAATGTTATAAACACTTTATTTTAAAAATAAATAAATGGATACAAATCTGAGTCTTAAAGAGATAAATATTAGTGAAGCATAAACAATCCTGATGGAACAGGATCCTGAATAACAATTCTGATCCAGCTTCCCATTCATATCACCAGAATAAAGCTGCCATGAGAAATACAGACACACGAGAAGAACATTTTACAAGGCTGTAGCTTTCTATAGGAAAATAAAGTGAAACTAGAAACACATATATACATATACTTTCCTATATATGTTATTTTAAACACTTTTTCTTCTCACTATATATTAACATGAAAATTCCCTAATTATGATAAGGATGATGAGCTGCAACATTGTGTTATGAAATTGTTTGTCATATTTCAGTCACTTGTCTATCTTTATCCCTTTTATTTTTAATTTTTTCTTTAGCTTTTCCACATTAAATACTGAAATATGTTAAAATCTATTAATTAAATTACTAGTTTTGATGTGAGAGAATAATTCAGTTGCAGCAATAAATGGTCAATATGTACTTTTCCTGACAGTTGCAAAAATAATTCTGTTGTATTTTTTCTGCAAACAGGCAAAACACAGTGGTAGTGCAGCTGTGAAAGAGATACAGATATAGCTGACCTGCATCTATCTGAGTATACTCCAAACCTAGAGGTCTGGAGAAACTAATGTGAAGACAGTTTTCTGTTCTTCTATTTGGGCTGTTTTTTACCTATGGGGTCATGTTTAGAGTTTGTACAGTCCAGATCACAAGGTATGAACACGGCTCTGAGGTTTCCTGAGCCAAACTGTGTATTTCTATGGTACAACTCACATTGGCATAAGCTTGGAATTTGTTCACCAGTATCTACTGCTGCCCTAGACATACTCCAGGACAGTTTTGACTAGATTTGGTAAATAATATATCACTTCTTATTCTTTACCAAGGAGAAAATCACCCATAAGCTGGTAGAGTCTTAGCTTAACACATTGTCTTGATTCTTAGATTTAGTTTTTACCAGAGTGCTATGTTTCTGCATAGTTTTCAAGATTTTGACTTGAAAAGGTAAAAGCTACAGCAACATACAGCAACATACAGTGTTCATGATCTTCCGCCTCCCTTGTGAACCATACATCAAAATCAGATAAGATAGACTGACTTTTGGTAATATTTTAGTGTGCCCTCATTGCCTTATTTTAAGTCAATTGATTTCTGCAGGTTGCCCTATGAAAGGAGATGGATTGTTTAAACAGCAGTCTTAGAGATGAAAGAGAATTCTCAGTATCTAATAATATAACAAATATTATGGTAAAATAAAGAGAAAATCAGCCCTAAAATTCATACATTCAATAACTTTTTAATAAAATAACTTAGATAGATGCCACTAAACTCTGTTAACTGAATTATTTACGTTGTTTTCATTGCACTCACATTGGTGAGTGTTATTGGGTGTACAGATTCTTCTTGGAATCACCAAGAAATATATATAAGGAAATAACTCCATCTCCTTTTGTAAAAAAAAAAAAAGTTTTCTCTAAAGAAAACCGTTTATTCACAAAATAAAGGGCTGCTCAGAACTAAAACTGTGGAAGTAATTTTCATTTGTGATTGTGAAATAGATTTTTTTGGACAGAGGGAGCACTGAGATAGAACTTGCTCTTGAAAAAAAACTGAAAACAGTCAATAAAAAGACCTATTTCAATAGACTTGTTTAACTATTTTTAAAAAGTTCAAAAATTCCTCTTTACCCCACAAATCTTTTAGCCACTGGGTGAAGTCAAAATACAGCACTTGATCATTATAATCCCAGCCCATCATGGACAAGAACATCTCTCATGGCACCACACTCAGAATGCTTGAAACAGACCTGGAAAATGCAGATATTCTTACATTTTTATAAAAATATACTCAACCACTTCTTAGTATAAGGAAATACAAGCACTTAATCAATGACTACATTATAAAGGACGATAAAACCATCAATATCACTTCATGAACAAGATGAGAGGCTCATGTTCCAGAAAACATATATTAGCTTAGTATATGCAATTCTCTTGCACTTATTGACTCATTAAAACTGTCAAGAATAAGAAATAATATTTACCTTTAAAAAAAAATTGCAGGTTTTCAGACATAAACTTGTAAGTCCTTTCTCATTTGAATTTCAAAATTAGTATCTTCTGAAGCAAACAGAATCTTATCTGAGAAAGGTCATGAAAAGCTTTTAGTACAATTATAGTTAGTTGTTCCATGAGAGCTTTGCTCAGTACCATTTTGTTCAGTATCTTTAATGGAAAATTGTAACGTCCAGCTGGACAATGTAATGCAAACTCATAGCAATAGTAGGCTCTTACAAAGCAAGCAAAAAATTCAGGTGACATATTTATCTAGAACTCTGCCTCTGTATAGCTGCAATATTTCTTGAAAAAATTTGCTAGCATTTAGAAGTACCTGTCAGTAATTCACAGAATCACTTTTAATCAAGATGCTAATGAGGAATGTCCCTGGAAAAGCTCTTTTCTAGTCAATAGAGTCAGTCATTACTGGACACTTTTTAAGCATCACCTCTGAAGAGCACAGTAACAGGCAATTCCAGAGTGTCAGAAGTCAAGCAAGCAGGACAAAAGGCCAGCCTGACTGACAGGGATCTTTTAGAGATAAGGCAAAAAAAGGAAGGTGTAAGTGGGAGCAACATCAGCTGGTGTGGGAGGAATACAGAAATGATGCTTACTGTGGAAGCTCAATGCACTGGGAATATTTCTCTGTCTGCTCTGGGGTGTCCTGACCCCCAGGGGAGCACTGAATTTAACCCTCATTCATGGAGAAAACTTCTAAAACCTCAAGGTAAACTAGAAACCATGAAAGTGTGAAATAGATTTTAGAGATTGTAGATAATAGTGTAGTATGTCACATGCATGAGAAATTTAAGTTTTAAGAATTTTAGTGTGTTAGAGATGGATACAAGATGGAAGGTACAGGGTATTGTCGGGAGTTCCTTTCTGCCTTCTTTTTCTTCCTCTTCCTTCTTGGGTTTAGGTGGTATCTTGTAATTGGGTAGAAAAATCCACATTGCGGGTCTTTAGGGTCAGTTATTGGCTTAGAATTTAGTGTCACTTCTAAATTGGGTAGCTTAGTTTTTGATTAGACTTAAAAGTCCTTGTAACAAGAGATTGTTAGCCATTTTTTTTGCTGTTTTTCATGTATGAAGAGTATGGTGCAGTGTGCTGAAGTTTTGACAATATAACAATAAACAAAAGCTGAAGACTGAAAAAGTCCATTGAGTCTCTCACTCCTGACACAGAACTGCTCCAGGAGGGTCTCCTCTACCAGGGGAGCCCCCAGGAAGTTGCCCAACTTGGGTCCTGCAAACTCACAGCTTACCACTGTAGGAAGAAAATCATTCAAAAATAGTTAATAGAGGTGTCTGATTTCATTGCAAATCCTCTCTTGATGATTTTTTGAATGGTCTTGGGAATCTGGAGAGGTCCCACCTGACAGGAAGCTGAGGAACATTGTTCTAATCTTTAAAAAGGGCAAGAAGAATGAGACTGGAAACTACAGGTTTGTCAACCTCACTTCACTGCCTGGTAAGGCTATACAGAAGATTATTCTGGGAGACATTGAAAAACTGAATGACACCTGAATGACATAGTCACCAGCATGATTTCTTGAGGGGAAAGTCCTGCTTGTCAAATCTTTTTTCTTTTTATGACAAGGTAACCCACCCAGTTGATCAAGAGATGACAGTTGATGTAATCATTTTGCATTTCAGTAAAGCATTTGGTACTGTGTCTCACAGAAATCTTCTGGACAAAAGAGCCAGCACACAGCTGGATTAACACATCATGACATAGGTGAGCAATCACAGGTCTGCGTGTCTTGCTCACAGGTCAGGCACAAAGGGTTACAGTGAATGTGGTGACATTAGATATTAGATTAGGAGCCATCACTGGTTGCCTTCCACAAGGCTCCATCCTCAATCCTGTGCTCTTCAACTTCCTCATTAGCTGTGTGGACACAGGACTAGATTCTTAGAAAGTTTGCAGCTGATACAAAATTAGGAGAGGCTGCTGACTCTCCTGAAGAGAGACCTGGACAAATAAGACGGCTGGGCAATCTTCAAAAATATAAAGTTCAACAAGGGCAAGTACCTGATTCTGCACATGGAACAGGGCAATCATGGGTTTATGCACACACTAGGGAATGAGATGCTGGAAAGCAGTGCCATGGAAAAGGACCTGGGAGTCCTGGTCGGTGGCAAGTTGAACACGAGTCTGCAGTGCCCTGGCAGCCAGAAGGGCTGCCCATGTCCTGGGGAGCATCAGGCACAGCATCACAGCCAGGCAAGGGAGGGGATTGTCCCACTCTGCTCTGCACTGGAGAGGCCTCACCTCAAGTGCTGGGGGCAGTTCTGGGTACCACAGTATAAGAAAGATGTAAAGCCAGTACAGAGTGTCCAAAGGAGGTCAATGAAGAGGGTGAAGGACCTTGAGAGGAAGCTCTATGAGGAGTGACTGAGGTCACTATGTCTGTTCAGCCTGGAGGAGACTGATGGGTGACCTCATTCAGTTACAACTTCCTCATGAGGGGAAGAGGAGAGGCAGATACTGATCTCTTTTGGGTGGTGAGCAGTGACAGGACACAAGAGAATGGCCTGAAGTTGTGTCACGAGAGGTTTAAGTTGGATATCAGGAAGACGTTCTTCACTCAGAGGGTAGTTGGACACTGGAACAGGGACCTCAGAGAAGCTGGCCTGACAGAGCTCAAAAGCTTTTGGACAATGCTCTCAGGCACATGGTGTCACTCTTGGGTATGTTCTGTGCAGGGCCAGGAGGTGAACTTTGACAATCCTTGTCGGTCACTTCCACCTTGTCATATTCTGTTATTTTTGGATTTACATTGGAAAAGACCACCAAGATCATAGTGTCCAAACTTTGATTGATCTACACCATACAGCTAAGTGCCATGCCCAATCATTTCTAGAATACCTGCAGGGATGGTGTCTCCACCACTGCCCCAGGCAGTCAGTTCCAGTGCTTACCAACCCCTTCCATGATATCCAACCTGAATCTTATCTGGAGCTATTCAAGACTATGTTCTCTTATCCTGTCACTGGTTTTCTGGGATAAGAAGCCAAGCCCTATCTTTCCACTATCTCCTTTTCATGTACTTGTAGATAATTATAAGGTCTCTCCTGAGCTTTCATTTATCTGTGGTAAACAATCCCTTCTCTGTCAGACATTTCTTATATTAGAATTCAAGTGGACATTTCTGCTACATTCTGGATGGTTTTTTTTCAGAGTTTAAACTACAGTGCACCTACCTCCTTCAATAAAAGGATGAATAATTTAGATGAGTTTACTTAATTAAGCTGTTTTACCATCTTTTCTCTGTCACTGAAATGTTTAGACCAATGAACAGGTATCACCAAGCATACCAAATGGCACTCAGATAAAGTAAGTTTATCCAGGTGATAAACTGATCTATGCTTTCGTTAACAGACTAAAATTGTTATTTCAGTCCTTGTTGAAATTTAGAGTACTACTCCTAAACATCTCAAAAAATTCCCTATGCTCACCTTCCACAAGGGTTGCATATGGTTTTTAATAGAGAGCAGGAAAACATGTGCACACAGATGTTAGTTCCATGCATATGTATGTGAGATAAAAAGAAAACATTCTATCCACATTAAGAAACGTCTAAAAGAAAATTACAGTAAAATTAGTTTTGCAAATATTTTAAAAATTAACATACAGTATGGCTCCTCAATAAATCAAAGCCTGCAGCCTACATTTTAGCCTGCAACAACTGAAGTAAAACAAGTGGATCAAAGGAGAAACTGTTGCTCAGCCTTCATCAGTCATTAGCATATGTACTAAAAGTTGCACAAACAGAAAGTGTTTCAAAAAAAGAAAATGATTGCACTTTGCTCAGTTTGGAAGTGAGAGTTCAGTGCATATAAAGCATAATGCATTACCATGAAAAACAAATTTTCCAAGCATAAAAAATTTACCATCCATTACTTCAAATGGAAGAGCAACCATATCCATGTTTTTTAGGAATGTACTGGACTAAATGACCAGGAATTACAGTATTATCATTCATCACACACTAGGTGAGATGAATGCAGGAAAAGTTAAAGATTAGTAGAACACTGAAAATTAACTGAATCTGTTGCATTGAGGTGCTGATGGTTTTTTCTCCATCTAATCCACTGCATACAGATCAGTCAGTGATTGATGCCTGGGTCTCCCTGATCAAACATAGAAATGAATTTTACTGAAATTGAGGAAGGAACACACTAATACATATCATAATAAATCTACTATGGAGCTCAAAATACATGAGAAAAGATGCTTTATGTTTGTTTGTAATTTCCATCCTAACACCTCCTGTGGAACATCAAGAAATTTTTCTCCAGAAGCATAATATCATAGACATCTAGAGGCATATTAACAAAAAGTAAAGATTTTATGAGTATCTTCCAGAAATGCACTGGAATATTTTATTAAATTATTGTCATAAAATTCTCAGATAGTGTATGTTCAAAGTTAAATACTCCAAGTATTTATGTAAAATTGTGTGATATTTTTGCATCTTACAGTGAAAGAAACTAAGAGTTCAGAGTTGGATGCATCTGTATTATATGATCAACTTTGATCTTTAATGTAAGTGACAAAGACAGAAGGTAATATGAGGGATAAAGTTTGAAATCTCCAGAAATTAGAATTTCATAATAGCATACACAGGACGCATTCTTGAGTCAGAAAAGGGGAAACTGGGCTGAAACAGTCAAGATGAGAACTGATGCCTGACCCTAATCTTTTACTTATCTAAAGTGATAGACAGCATGGAGAATAGAAATTTTCAGTTCCCTTGAAGTTGCAAGATAAAGCTTAAAACTAAGAACCAATTAGGTAAAGGAATGTGAAAGACACACAGGATGATAAATGTAGCTGGAATCAGTGGATGAACAGATAATAAGGAACCTAAGAGGTTTTTGTGTAAAACTTTTGTAACAAGAAAGAACAGTGCATGCTGTAAGAAAAGTTTAAGGCAGGGCCACTTAGCGTTTTGTGGGTTCTCAGTGAATACAACCACCAGAAACTCATTTACATGATCCTCTAGGACCACAAAAGGAGTTCCAGCAAATGGGATGAGGCATACAAGTTTGTGCAAGGAAAAGTGATGTCTATCTATTACCTAGGAAGTATGTTGCAGTGAATGTGTATCATCATGATGGAATAAATACCTTCTTGTAAAGTTTCATGACACACATATGCCTAGAGAAGAGTCCTAGGCATGTGTCCAGTGCTGTAATAAAGAATGCCTGCTTTCTAATACCTCAAATTGCATTAGAAAAATTATTCTCCAGCCAATTTTGGTGTCAAAAGAAAAAGAAAACTGCTTAAGATTAGAACAATCTAGAGTAGAAAAAGTAGATAGGAATGGTGCTTAACCCAGTGAGGGTAGGTACTTGTCTCTAAATACCAATAGATGGAGCAGTAGGCAAAATTCCCACTAGTATGCTAACCCAAACCCACACACCTGTGTTAACAAATGTGGATGACTTGTTAGTTCAGGACACCACAAAGGAAATTCCTCCTTCAGAAAGCCATCTGGATTGGATGGTGAAACAAGGGAAGAGGAAGACGAAGAATATGGACTGTGTGCAAGGCAAGAATTGGCTGAGGTATATCAAGAGATTTCAATGATAAAAAGTCATACATGTGGCCACTGGTGGCTTTGCAAGATATAAATAATTAAGCTCTGAAGAGAGAGTAGAAAAAAAAAAAAGTGAAAGAAGAGGTGTGTTTCATCCCATTTGGCTGGCTTTGGCTGGCAGGATCAGTTTTCTCCCTAGTAATTAGTATGGGGTGTTGTTTGCATTTGTTCTGGAAACAGTATTGATAACACAGGCATATTTTTGATACTGCTGAGCAATGCTATGACACAAGGTCTTTGTTACTCCTCACCTATGCCACCAGTGAGGAAGTTGAGGGGTACAAAGAAAGTTGGGAGGGGACAGCTGACCCCAGATGATCCAAGGGAAATCCCATACCACATGGCATCAGGCTCAGCATATAAAGTTGGAGGGAAAAGAAGAAAGGGAGAGGAGATTTGGAGAAATGGCATTTGTCTGCCTAATTAGGCATGGTAGAGCCCTGCTTTTCTGAAGATGGCTGAACTGCCTGTGGATGGGAAGTAGTGAATGATTTCCGTGTTTTCTTTGCTTTACCTAATGAACTCTATTTATCTTAATCCACAAATATTTAATGACTTTTACCCTTCAGGAGGAGTGAAGGAGTGACTAGCTGGGGCTCAGTTGCCAGGCAGTGTTAAACTATGACACCTGACAATTATGTTTCATAGGTCAGATCCACCATAAAAATTAACAGAGCAAGAAGATATCAACATAAATAAATGAGGAGTTGAGGTCTGTAGAGAAATCCCGAGAAAGAAATATTGAGCAGTAAAGAGAAACAATGTAATGAGAATTTAGGAGGATTTATATGAATTAATTAAGAATCAACACAAAGTGGGCAAGCAGTGAAACAAAAAAGCAAACTGTCTGTGATATACACTAGTGTGTATAGTGTCTGATATTTCTAGAAAAGCAACTCACCTAGCACAGGACTCCAGTTTTGTGTCATAACCCAGGTGCTGAAAATAGGTTATACCTTGACTACTCAAACAGTTTTAATTTTTCAGAAAAGGAAAGGCTGAACACTGACAACATCCACTGCTTGCCAGTAATTTTTGACTCAGAATTCATGGCAGAGTTTTAGATCAGGAGTGCTCATAAATAAAATTCAGAACACTGTGAACAGCAAAAGCAAAAAAATAATATTTAGGAATTACTCTTCTTGTCATCTGAAGAGTTCATTTTAGTAGACCCACTTGTGTTTACTGTCACTTCTTTTCCTTACACTTTTGGGGAAAATATGATTGACTTTCAAGGATCATCTCTACAAGGCTCAGGGGTGTTTCACCACCACATACAGAAATTAACAAGAGTTTAATTTCAGTAATTTGAAGATTATACAAAACAGGAAGGAATGGTTGCTATATCAGATGGATCTACTGCATTTTAGAGGTCATTACAGGCTGGAGTAATGTGTGAACAGGAACTTCATGCAGTTTGGTAAAGGGAAATGCAAACCCCTATATCTGGGGAGGAAGAATACTTTCAGCATAACTGCATGGTGGGGGTTGACTGACTGGAAACCAGATCTGCAGAGAAGAACTTGGAGTTCCTGGGAGACAAGCTGATCATTATCCAGCACGTTACCATTGCAGCAAACAGGGTCTGCATTAGCAGAAGTATTGCTTGCAGATCGAAGCATCTGGTCCTTCACCTCTGCTTATACCTGGTGAGACAGACTGAGGAGGCTGTGCACAGCTCTGCCCTCTCCAAAACAACTGAACATACTAGAGCAACTTCAGCACAGGACACAAAGATAGTGAACTGAAGCTTGTCTTACATGAGTAGTGGCTGAGAGTGGCTGGGGCTCTCCAGCATGGAGAAAAAGGGCTTGGGAGAATCTTATTAATGTGTATAAATATATATCTGGGGCAACTGAAGAAGATGAAGTTAAACATTTTGCACGAGTGCCAAGTGGCAAGACAAGAGACAACGTCAAGCTTGAAATAAATGAAATTTTGTCTAAACATAAGAAAATAATTTCTACTGTGATGTTGTTTGAACACTGGAGTAAGTTCCCCAGGAGACTGTGAGTTTGCCATCCTTGGAGATACTCAAAATCTGACTATACATTGTCCTAAGTTACGTACTCTAGTTCATTCTGCTTTGAGCACAGGCTCTGAACTGGACTATCTCCAGAGATGCCTACCACCCTCATCAATTCTGTGATTCCATGAAGTCCTATAAAATAGTTAAAAGAATGAATAAAATCATCAACAGCTGTTCACTTCACAGTACTTTGAGATGCATCAGTGTAAACTCTGTTATAGTAATATATTCTCTTACAACAGTAAAAAAAGGGAAAGTTTATTTTGTCTTTACTTTCCTAAGACAGTGGGTTTCATGTAAGGATATTAGCTGTGACTTTTGAAGTCATGGATATTCAACAAAACTGGCATTTGAATAAAAAATCTGCACAAGAAGGACATGCCACTATATCTCACCCCCCAGAATCCTATTTAAATAGACAGGTTTAATATTTAACATCCATTTCATTCTCTACTTGTTCATTTTTACCATAACTGCTTTCTGATTTTTGAAAGGGAACTGAGGTAATATTGGAGAGACAGTAAGGGTAAAGTCTGGAGAATACCTTTCTGGAGAATATCCACAGAATGAAAACCTGTGTGCTGCTTAGTAGGGGCTAGCAAAATCAAACAATCAAGGCATGCAAAATAAGCCTATACATTCTGTTGCATTTCCACCATCATGGAAACAAAATAAATGAAGTGCATTTTGCATTTTCTTTGTTCAGGGATGTTTCATTGAAGCAGAATCCAATTTCTGTATATGAGAAACTTCATGATATTACTGGTAACAGCACTCTGCTATTTCTATACATGTTGGGAGCTTCGACTCTGTTATGGCCTGAAATGCCACTCAGATTTGAGAATTACACTGCTAATTGCAGTATTAGCATTTTGCTAGTCTTGCTTAGCAATTTCATGACTATGCCTAGGTCTCAAAGAAGAAAGAAATGGGAGATGTGGAGAACTGCTCTTTCGTTTATTCTGTATAAACTCTGGGGAGATATTAATCTCTCACTCCATTTTTTTTCTCATAATTTTTTAATAGTTCTAATGGAAAAAGAGGGCATCGTAACAGGAGTTTCATGCTGCATCTTACAGTGTAAATGGTATGGACCATTAATTGACCCAAGGGTTTAATATTTAAATCAAAAGTGGAGACAAAGGGTGGGGAAAAAGAGGTAGCTGAGAGAAAATAACATGGATGCAATATAAGATCAGTTCTGACTACTTGCTTTAAATGCTTGTTCTGACTTTTGAGACCTTTCAATGGGTTTGTGACAGAGAGATTTAAGAGGTAGCACAGCAACAAAACAAAGAAGAAAGTTTAAAGGTGCTTGGAACAAAGAGTGGGAACTTTCAGAATAGAAAGTATTGTGATGGTGCCATCACAATGTCTTCTTACAAGTTTGGAGGTCTTTTTATAGCTATAGTGTATGACTAAACAAAAGTCAATACAATAAAGACCTCAAAGATCCCAGAAAAAGGACTAGTTTGTTTTCAAAGGCATTCAAAGGATATTAAAAATCTTCACTGTTCTATAACACTAGTGTAATCAGACTGAAGAAGGAGGGAAGAAGGGAAGGAAAGACTCTAGGAATACAGGACTCTTGGACTCCAGGAAGGAGGGAAGGAGGAGAAGGGAGAAAGGGAGGGGAGGGAGAAAGGCAGGGTAGGAAGGGAGGGAGCCAGGTAGGCACACAGGCAGGAAGGAAGGGCACTAAACCAGTGCTGTGTTTTAACCCCTTTTGTCAACTAAACACCACATAGCCTTATTTAAGTTGTTAACTTATTTCTGAGAGTGTAAATGCCTTCCCTTCCCTTCCCTTCCCTTCCCTTCCCTTCCCTTCCCTTCCC
>QUSF01000029.1:369739-398571 GCA_003676055.1 Chloebia gouldiae
TTCCCTTCCCTTCCCTTCCCTTCCCTTCCCTTCCCTTCCCTTCCCTTTTACCCATCCAGTGTTACATCTAGCACGTTATTTTATTAAAAAATGGAAAGATGAGGTTCTCAAATCATGAGTTACAGGAATATGACCTTAGATACACAATTGACAAAATGAAGGCTTAGTAAAGAAAAGTTTAATATAATCATGCAGAGATTGCATTTTTCTTTCTTTTTCAGATCTCATGATTTACAAATGTAAACCACAAAACAGAACAAAACTTATCAGTCCATACATTTTTAAAGCTATTTCATCCATTTAAGAATGATGACATATATAACCTGTTATCCACTTGCCAGGCAAAAGAACAAAATATACATACATCCCACATTTTCCTTATAGAGAAAAAGAATTTTTAACATTTGCAAACATAAGACCAAAAACAATTTCATTTTTAACTGCCTTGTAACAACATATGTACAAACAGCAATAGAAGGCATACTCTGATTGAGTTCTTTTACTATGAAAATCATAAATAACATACCTTAAGACAGGAGGTTCAAGTCCTGGAGACAATCACAGCACCTTTGAAAATAAAATTCATCTGTTGAAACTATTGCAACTAATTCACTTCAGGATAAAAATCCTTGTCCTCTGAGAGCTTTTATTTAGCACAGTTTTCAAGCTCCCTTAGTACTTAGCAGCATGCTCCTGTCTGATTTCTAGCTACCTTCAAGACATGAGTGCAATTTGTTCAGTCTCTCAGTTCCTTTTTTGAGTTTCCCAAGAAGAAGGTTCACTATACTATCCAGTCCTCCTCAGCCCAGCCCTCCTTCCTGGATTTCCATTAATTTTGTATTGTGTGCCTAGCAAGAAACCTTTCTAAAGCAACTATTTTCTAAAGCAACTATTTTATCAACAATATTGTGTAGTCCCTCTGCAGCGCTGTTTACTGCAGCAGCACTTAACTAACAAACTGTTAAAGAATAAATACTAATTTCACAGATGACAGAAACAAAATACCTAGCACCAACTTCTTATTCAGCTATTTTAGAATGAAGGAGAATGTAATGACTGGACGTTTGGTTTACCCGTGTCAGCATATTGGACAAAGCATTATAGGCAGAGCACTGGGAACAGTTTATTTTGCCAAGGCAAATTTTTTTGCCTTGATAAGACTTTTCTCATCCTAATTTTTGTTTTGCACATGTTAGGTGAATGTCATCACATGCTCTCATACTTTGTTGTGTCATAATCTTTGGGACATATCCTTTGCTCTTCTATTTGTGCAGTGATTTCAGAAAAGTAATAAAAATTTATTGTATTTAAGTGTCTTGTATAAAGTATTGTATTTAAGTAACTCAAGTACCTTGAGTTCAAGATATCAAAGCCCTGTTAACAAATAGACAATTCAGCATTTTTTTTTCTGAGAGAAGAATACTCCTACTATGGTGTGTCCTTGCCATCCCTTATTCTACTCTAGATGAATATTTATAAACGTATACTTCTATAAATCTATACAGACTTGTATATTTATGTATATTGCATTGGCACACATTTTTAAAAATATTGCCTGATAATATTTGATTATTCCTCATCCCTTTGAAAATATATTAATTCATAAAATATTGGACTTGCCACATCCAATTTTCTGTAATTATGAATTTAACTGCCACCCTTGAAATATGACAAAGCTATAGTCCAAGTACTCTACTGTTACTCTACTACAAAGCTTGCCTTATTACAATATAGATAGTGGAACCATCCTATTCACCCTAATTTCACAGGTTTTATAGCAAAACACAGTTGTATGATCCAAGACATTTCCTTTATGTTCATATTATTAAATGGTCTCTGTAAAAGCCATCCCAGTGGCTTAAGAATCCGATTAACCTTGTCTCTACAGCAGTTGCTTTATTGGCTAGCACAAGGAAAAGTATATTTCCTCATCTTTAACAATCTGTCTTGTGACTTACTAGAGATAAGTACTGATTTTTTGGTGTACCAAAATTATAGTTTTCTCATCAATTAGATATTTGTCTGTACAGATAAACATGCCAGCAATTTATTTAAGTTTAAAGACACTGAAATTTCTGACAAATATTTTCAATTGAATTGACCTGCATACAAAAAAGTAAATTTTGATAAGTATTGTTGAAGAAAAATAAAATTTAAAAAAATACAAAATGAAACAACAACCATCCAAAATTAAGATTTGATTATTTGAATTAATAGTCTCAAAAGTGAACCTGAAACAAATGCATTACATTCAAGGAAGCAGATCTTCCTTCTAACTGGAATTATTCAGATAAACACACAGATAGTTTTTGTAACAGCATGAAAAAATTCCCTCCAGCTGTGAAATAAAGCAGAAGAATGTAATTTTGTAGCTGTAATTCATACTTAATAGAATGCATGTCTCTATCACCTTATAAACATAAGTATTATCAAGCTTATTCCTGCAAAGCTTTCTTTCTGCTCTACACATGACAGGCTTCTGATTCTGTCAGTATTCCGAAACAGATCTTTTGATAACGTTCTTTCCAAAAATTCCACAACTCTTATTTCATACTGTCTACAAAAAGCTCTTCAATCATTCAGATTGAAATGGTGGCTTAGACTTCAGCTGATGTAACAGCTAATGTTAAAAAAAAATCGTCAGCTTGGTTTGTACTTAGCCAAATTCAATAGAGAAAAAGATTACCATGGACCTCACAGGTCCTGATCCTCCAATTACTGTATTTTTGACAATGATGGAATTCTTGGATTGTTAGCACAATGACATTGAAGCCAAGACTATCAGCTCACTGATGAGAAAGTAGCTGACATCCTTCAGTGATGACTACACTACATTTCACTAAGGAACATCACTTGTTGAAATGTACATATATTCTGAAATATTTCTTTGATAAAAAACTACCACAATTTTCATATGCTTAGAACTATCTCACAAGAGACCAACATACTTCATGTACCTAGTCAATTTATTTAATCTCAAGAACTATTAATTAATTCTCTGGCACAGTTTGTTTAAATGCAAACATAGAAATCCTAATTTGTAAAACAAAAGGACAGATACATATATCAACACATCAGGTGGTGGGATTAGTTTACTCTAAGGAGCAATGGGCTATGGACCGGATTTTCTTTTGTCTGCTAGTTATGACTGAATACCTCTTAGAAACAAAATTATTCCAGTGATGGAGTTGAGACATTGAACTTTGTATCAATGACAGAACAAGATGCACTGTGATGAACCATAAAGTATCCAAAGTATGACAGACAGTTGGTGAAGGATTTACAGCCTATGTTTTTAAGTAGAAATTTCTGTCAAGGGCTATCATGTTATAGTTCTAGTGTCCCCACATTGCAAAAAAGTCCTCATTCTCTGCTGAAAGAGCAGCCTTTTGCCACAGTTGCCATTTTGCTGATCCTCTGAAAATCATATAACAATCAAATAAATCATCATATACATATATATATCAAATATAAATCATATATAAATCAAATAACTTGATGGCAAAAGTCATCAAGTTAGGAGGTTTGATGTGTCTACACAGTACAGTGAAGGAGAAAATGAAACTGTAGCTGCTAAAAATTGGTAATTTGTGACCAAAAAAATATGTGGCATGGAGGACAAAAAGGTCCAGCTGCAGAAGAATTGAACTTGTTCAACAGAATAGGAGTGACAGGACAGAAAGACTCTATAAGGAAGGGAAGTTTCCCTTGGGAATGAGGCATATTGCAGAGTGCTCTTGCAACAATCCACCACTCATGGACCTAAGTGCTCAAAGGCCAGAGGCCACCCAAAGGTGCCCGAAGGCACCAGAACTGGGATGGAGAATGGATTCATGGGTTGATGTTCATGGGATTTGTACCACTGAATGTGTACGTAGGGAATAGACTCCTGCTGCACCTCTGCATGCACCAGGTAGAATAGCTTAGGGTGATAAGACTGTCCAGTAGACTGTACATTAAATCTTCTGTATTTAAGCACAAGCCTGTGTTTAACTCAGTTCAAGGCATGCAATAAAATTTTCCCAACAAGAGACTTGTGAATTAGTGGTTGCAAACATACAAATTCTCCTTGCACAATTGACTGGACCATAAACATGATACTTCCACATAAAGGATGGGTTAATCTCACCCCCCAGTTATAATATAAAACTTTCAATTTGATGATGAAGCTCTTGGAATTTTCAGGCCCTCTACAGATCTCGGGGTGTTCTGTGAATATTTATCAAACATGTTTATTTTGGATTAAATTTTCTCATATAAAATGAAAATATATTTTTATGCATCCTATTGTAAGTACAGAAGGACAATATTAATTTATCTTAATATAATCTATAGACCTTGCTATCTACATTGAAGAAAATGAAGAATCACGTAGCCTGCAATAGTCAGCTGGGTGAGCTATAAAAATAAATTTCCTTATCTAAAAACAATTAGGAATGTAATACTGAAGGCATAGCTCTCACAATAACTAAGAGGTAATTACTAAGCTTGTTCTATATCTGATAGACAAAGACTTTGGAAGGAAATTAAATCACTGATTTTTTGTCCTAGAGTTAGATGCCAAATGAGATAATATAATAAATTAATGATTTTTTGTCCTCATTTTATACCTAAAATCATGTCTAGCATGCATATTGAAAAAGCAAGGAAAATCAGAAACTTGTGTGTTTATTTCAAGGACTAATAGTGGAGATTCACTTTGAGCACACAAAGACTGGTACAGTCTTGCAGCTACAGCAAGATGAAAATTTTTCAGCCCCAATAAAATCATCTGTAGCCACAGGAAAATTTCTCATGAAGTTAAGCATATGTCACCAGGACCCTATAACAGGAATTAACATCACAACCACAGACAGAATGCACTGACGGCAGAATGTGCTGTAGGAAGGTACATAACCAGCAGATTCCCATGCTGGTCACATCACATCCCTTTTTATTCTGTCCTGCCTTAAATACAATTAGCTTCTCAACATTCTTTACCCATACAAAAGCGTCCATCATTTCTTCATTCTTAATGGCATAGTCACAATTCTTCATTGACAGCTGCTTCTCATATTTTAAAAGACCTTTCAAGTGACTATCTGATTGTCATATGAACACGTACATTTCCTGACATGAGGTTGAGAACAATGTAACCTAATACGTTGCTACTAAATGGAATAAAAAATTGCAATGCTCATCTACCTCCTCTACAACTAAACAATTCCATCTTTCACCAAGAAAATTGAGTCTGTGTAGTCCTTGATGTACCATAGATGGATTTCTGTTGAGTTAATCATAGCATTAATACTTAAAAGCCAAGACTTAGTGCTGGCAACACTGAATTTAAATCAAGGTTATGGGAAATAAGAGTAATGAACCTCATGGAACTGAAAAAGCATCCAAAATAGTAGAAAAGTAGAAAATGAAGCAAAGTCAAGTCCATGAAAGCAACAGTAGAACTTTTGAAGTTCATGGCTTTATCAGAACATGGTATGCTACTGTGAACAATTACAGTTCTATGTAAATTTTTTTGAGAGGACGGTGACTGAAATTTTGCTTAATTTCTACTAAATTTTGTCTGGGTTATAACCACAAAACAATACCTTAGGACCAAAGGAGGAGCAGACCAATTTCTCTTGTGCTGTCTATGTTGTGCATAGGGTTATTATGACTTTAATAAAATCAACTACCTCCCCTGCCCACCAGTACAGGCATAGCAGTGCATTTCAGCAACTAGACAGCAATACATTCAGGAAGGATAAAGACCTTTTATGCATTCATGGAAAGGCACCAGGATCTTGCAGAAAAGCGTGAAAGGTAAGGGCTGTGCATGTGTGAATGAGCTGCACTAGGTAGAAGATGCTCATAGTCCCACAACCAAGATCTCATTGCTACAGTCAGGCTTGCAAAATGCTCTCTAGTAGAAATAGTTTCTTATGGCATCTGGTCTTTTCTTATATTTTCTCTTTTAAATAAAATAAAATCCAAACCAATTTTCTTCATGTGGTATTGTGGACAACACAAGGCCATAATGAATGGCAACTACTATAAAGTTTTTTCATAATATTCTTCAGTCAACTTATTTTTGATAATGTTTTTACCAGAATAAAATAACTGTAATTGAAAACACATAACTGAATGAGGAATTTGGAGGAGGGCAACAAATGAACTTCCATAAGCTGTAGTATCCTGCACATCCTAAAATGGAACAAGTAAAAAAAAAAAAAAAACTAGAAAATAAGTGTGCCAAAAACGCAGTTGAAAAAAAGGTTATTTGAAGTGGCAAGTTGTTACAATTCCCTACTGAACTTTAATTTACACATTCTGCTAACACTTCATACTAGGCCAGTTTAAACTATTCAAAAAGGATGCACTGTACCTTTCTTGCCTCCTTTAGCATCATCCCAGAATTCAAGTAATCTATTTGGATTATGTGCTGGCCACAGTGATGGGAAATAAAATCTGCTATCTATGTTGCTAACTAAAACACTGCCACAGCCATAGTAATATACTCAAATGGAGATTCTCCTGTTACTTACCAATTTACATAATTTAAGAAATCAGTAAAGCCTTAAAGAGCAGCTGTTTCTAGGATATCTTGTGATTCTGACTCTACAAGTGCTGTCAGAAATACATCCTGCTCAGTTGAACCAGAGCTTGACGTGCACCAACACATACTTTGAGATTGTAAGAACTACTAAAATTCAGAACCACTAATTACTTACTTTGTTGTCATTATGAACCTTCTCACATTATGTTAAAAAACATAAGTAAATTGATGGATTAAAGTGAACCTGGTTTGAGAGTAAAGCAGGTTAAAGACAATGCCCTCCAGCAGCCAGATATGAGAACAATTGTTTCAGCAGTGAGTATCAGCAGAACTAATGTTTCAATTGTCCCTCCCAAAGTACACATACAGAAATTATACTAACAAAAATTCTGCCACTCACAGGTTGTCTGGTAAACCTAGTCTCTAAAGACAGTTTAGAAAGAGATATGCTTCAAATTCTTTTCACATCAAAGGGTTCAACTACTGGTTAAAAGGAATATCAACATTCTACCTGTGGGCACCTTTAGTCTACTTTTAAGCAGATATTATTACAAATGCCATTAGCAAGGACTAACAGGGAATAATGATGGCATTCAACAGTAGTTTCAGAGGTTCCAAAATTTATAATTTAGAACAAAAACGAAAGCTATATAAGTGTTCTTTCTTTTTCAACACAGACCTCAGAGCTGAGATCTGTATTAGTGCAAGCTGAAATTTTGTTTAACTATAACTGCTTATATGTGTCAAACAACAGATTGATGGCTGGCCAACAGCCTCGATATAACTAGTTTAAAGCAGCCTGACTATAAATAGTTTTGCTGACTCAGATCAGTCTCTCCACCTCTTATCTCTCCAAATCAACATAAGAGGAATATGAATATGGGTTACTCACACCTCAGCAAATTTAATTCTGTTCCTTTTTGAACCCACTCAGTACTGTTGGATTCATCCAAATATAGCTGCTAAAAGAACATGAATAACAGTCCTAATAACATTTTGCTTCAGAAGATATAAATAAGAATACCTCTACTGAAGGCAGTTTAGATTAGCTGAAAATGCAGCCAATTTCGGCTACCCTAGAGTGCAGAAGACTGCAGAAGAAAGATAAATATTTTATTTCCTGTCCTGACACAATTTCACTTTCATATATAATTATAAATGCATACCTATTTCTTTTTAAAAAAATATTTCAAATATATCAAGTGGGAAAGGACCCACAAAGATCAAGTCCAGCTCCTGGCCCTGCACATGACATCCCCATGTGCTTGAGAGCATTGTCCAAACACTTCTTGAGCTCTGACGCACTTGTGCAATGACCACTTCCCCGGGGAGCTGTTCCAGTACCCAGCCGCCCTCTGGGTGAAGAAACTTTTCCTGATCTCCAACCTAAACCTCCCTCCACACAACTTCAGGCCATTCCCTTTGGTGCTGTCACTGTCACCCCAGAGAAAAGATCAGTGCCTGCCCCTCCTCTTCCCCTCACAAGAAAGTTGTAACCTCAGTGAGGGCTGCCTTCAGTCTCCTCCAGGCTGAACAGATGAATTTACATCAACCACTCCTCATATGACTTCTCCTCAAGGCCCTTCACCATCTTCATTGGCCTTCTTTGGACACTCTGTACTGGCTTTATATCTTTTTTTATATTGCAGTGACCAAAGTTATACACAATGTTCAAATAAACATATATTTTTCCTGGGAGGAGAAAGACAATATGAAATGATGATGGTAGAAAAGGCTGCCACAGGCAAACTGAGCTGAAATCAGGCACCAAATTAAGAAGTATTTTATTTTTACTGTTCTTATTTCATGCCTATTGTTACAGTATCTTTTCAGGAAACAAGCTATTTTATACTTGAGACGTTTTATTGAGCACAGAATGGAGAACAGAGAATTGCTACAAAATTAGTTTAAACTTTGTTTCTTACATAATTTTGATTAAAACATTTTTTTTCCTCCTCCATCATCATACTAACAACAGAGGTTGCCTTATCAAGCTCTGAGAGCCTCCTCCGTGATAGAGCATGAGGTGCTAGTGCCCACAGGGAGAGGCAATCCCACTTAATTCTCAAATGTTCTTCTCTTGAGGGTGACTTGGAGCAGAGGCATTTAAAAATTATGTAGGCAGAGAAGATGTTGTTGTAATTAGACATTGTCCATTTATAGAAAGGGGCAGGGTAAGATAATCCCCTAACTCATTGGTTTTAGAGGAGATTCTCCTAAGGTGCAGCCATACCATTAGTTTGACTCTAGAGCAATTTTAATCTAGATATGTGTACCCTCACTACCCAACTCCAAATGAAGTAACATACGTGTGTATCTCAGAATGAGAATTATAATGCTTCAAATTCATATGATGTTATCCAAAAGTGTTATTTGAAAGAAATATAACAATTTTGAATAATTAACTGTCCCTATTTTCAGACCACCTTACAGTACTTAAGGTGTATTACTAGAAAATACTTACCCCTGTATTACTAGAAAAATCTGCTAAAACAAAAAAATAAAAATAAAAAGACCACTTCTCTTAAAAAATGCAAACACATCATATGCCTGTAACATATTGACAATATGCTTCACTAATCAAACTAAAGTTTTCTGGTTTCTGACAGCATGGAGTTTGAGAATGACAGTTTAAAATAACAAGGACAACTTAAAAACACAGACTATCATGTTAAAACTTGCCCAAACAGATACACACTGACTTTATAAGATTTGAAATTATTAGCTGAACATGTGAAAGCACTCAGTCCTCCTGAATGCACTTTTATTTGGACTTGTAAAATTAACTGCTTTTTAATAAAAAATGAATTCTCAACAAATCAACACAAGGGTGAGATTGACTGCAAATGGCATCAAAACTACAGCTACAGCTCGAAACAGCCCAGCAGAGTATCTTTTGCTGTAATGAAGAGAGCAAACAATGGATAAAAGCACAAGACAATGAAGAAGAGAGACAAGAAAAATGGTGAATAAAAGAAAATCAGTCTTAAAAGTGAAACAACCAGATTGTAAACAGCCTAAGATTTCGATTTTAAACAAATGAGCTCTCAGAGAAGAATGGAGATGGTAATGTGAGAAAGGCAATTATTAATAAGTTATAAAATACTGGAATTATCTGTCCAGGGAGGTGGTGGAATCACCATCCCTGGACGTCTTTAAAGGCATGGCACTTGGTGCTATGGTTTAGTTGAGGCGTTACGGCATGGTTGGACTTGATGATCTTCGAATTTAATGATTCTGTGATTTTGTGATTCTGTAATCAAAGTCCATTACTATCTGCACCTGAAGAGACATCATTCACAAAAAGGAGTTAAAAAAGACCATATCAGTGAATGACAGTTTCTATTATTAACTGGCATTATTAGAAAACAATAATAACTAATTTAAAGACAGTCTCCTAATTAGAATTGGTGAACAAGATTATAATTGCTATTATTGAGCATTGTCTTCCTTGGAATGCTCATTTCCATTTTTAAGGGTCATATTCCTGTTTAAATATTTATTTAGAATGTAACTGAATGTAGTGGGATTTCCAGGGAAGGTACACATGTTTTTCAGGAGACAAAGATCAGAAGTATACAAGTGAAATTAAGTTCATTACCTTCATAGAAGAATATATATATATATATATATATATTCCCACCATACTACATTCTTGCATGTGATAACCCTCCAACTGTAAAACCAAAGAAAAGTTACTAACCCCATATTTATGTCTCATATCCAAGAACATTTGGCTGTTCCAATACAGCTAGCATGTAAGGCTGAGTAAGGAGAATAACCCTGAGCAGAACAGTCTTGCTGCGAGGAGCATGCACCCCACCATGGGCCCTTTCAATGAAGGACAGAGAAGGTGTCCCAGGTGGTGCATGGGTCAGTGGGCTGCAGGGGAGCACAGGTGCAGGTGGGGCTGCAGTGCCTGTTCTGCAGTAGGAGGGTGAAGCATTGAGAATGTGCACAGCCCCAGCTGCCAGGGAGGCGGCTTGAGATGCTCAGAGCCTGTAAGGTGAGGTGGTGTGTGTGCAGCTATGGGGGAGTGCAACTGCACAGTCTTCCACGTGAGTGTGTGTGGATGGCAATTTTATTGTCTTATAATTTGCTACAAAAGGCTGCCTTGAAATTTGCAGGTGTTTACTAAGCTTTTGTTTAGTGTTGTGCTTTGCTGTTGCTATTGGTACCAAATATATAATTCACTGATTTCAATTTAATTCTGTGCTTTTAACATAAACAGTTTGGTACTGATTTAAGTGACTTCAGCAGAACAAATTTTTTTTTTTATTATTGTGCTATAATGGGTTTCTTTTATTAGAATGAGTTAACTTGAAACAAAAAGCCCACACTATAAATAGACACATTGTGTACACATTGTCATACCTTCAATACACCTTCAATACAACAAGTGAAAATATAGTTTGCTCCCCAACCAGATACAGTTGCTATGTGATTTCAGAGACAGACACCTTGTCTGTTGGAAACCAAGTGTAATGCTAATATTTCACTATTGAAGATCAAACAACTTGATCAGACTAGGTGAAGTGACTTTGTGATCAGACACTGATCACCATCAGTGACTGAATGGTGTGCAGCTCTTACACTGATAAAAGCTTTTAAAAGAATAATACAACTAAATAAGCTTTTTGTGATTCTGTTTAGATCCAGTGTACATTTATAGGTGGTGTCTGTATACATGCTCACTAAAATTTGACTTTCTCATAACAATACCTAAAATGAAGCAAGCCTGTAGATAAATAATTAAAATTACCAATAGAAAATTAGTTTATTTAATGGCTTCAATGAAATATTCTGTGTAGTCACAGGTAGAGTTTTGTTTCTTTTATATTGTCATTTTTAATGATATATGGCATACATTTAAAACCAAACCAGCAATTCTGCTTATCAAGAAAAAAAACTTAGAGTTGTTGCATACTGTGTTTACTATTCTTTTTAGGATTGATACTGGCTACCATTTGCCTATGATATTACTAATTAGTGAGGAGCACTAAAGTAGAAATGAGGAATCACTACATTCTGATAACTAGGACCAACAACAGGAAGTGGAAAGAAAACTATTTGGGAGCCCCATCTATGAGAAAAGACCTTAACAAGAAGGTGGCATCAGCAAAGGTGGGAGCAACCCAGTTGCCAGTGAGTCTTTTAAAGGAAGCAGAAGAGGGTTTATATCACACACACAACAGAATGCAGTTCTCTGGAAAATGGATGAAGGCAAGTGGATTTTAGAAACTCATTTAAGTGGAAAATAGAGAAGTAGAAGATATGTTGGAGAATAATGCTAAGTAGGGTAATGCTGTAGGAATAATAGACCTGAACATAAGAAAGAAAATAGAAGTGCGTATTATATCAATTTCCATTCCTCAAATGTTACAAAAGAAGTTGACAATGTTTAATAGAGCTAATGAACTATGCTTTGAGGTTTTTAGATGTTTTTAAATACAAAAATCCTTTGGTTTATACTGGAGATAAATCTCATACTTTTTTTTAGCCAAGTGTGCTTTTATTAAAAATTGAACTTGTTTCTTAAAACCAAAAGAAAGTTTACAGAATGCTCTTAGATAAAAGGGTAAATGACATTGAATTATTTAACTTCTTAACTAATATTGTTAGATTTTTATTTTAAATGAAAATGCAAGGATGTACATGAAGTTTACAAACATACAGTCTACCTCCTTTGAAAAAGGTAGTTATCTTTCCAAGGTAGTTACCTTGAAAAGCCATTTATATTTTATAATGTTTTGTGATTGCATAGGATTTCTCAACACAGATATATGATATTAAAATCAAAAAACAGTCAAATCAGTGCCATCTGTGGTACAGAAGGTTTATCTGATTAAGAATTAGTTTATTTTACTATAATTAGCTCATATAAACTATAGCAGCATAAGATGTGGTGTAGACTAGTAAATAAGTCCACACTAGACTAGTAACTGAGTCTACACTAGGTGATTCAGGGCTTAACTAGACCGTTATATACACCAAGAGCTCTGAAAGCACTATTTATTATACAGGGAGCAAATGCAGTGATCATATTCCAAATGATATTTGGTCTATTTGCCATCATGGATCATGCCAAAGAAAATGAAATTAAAGTTGTAGAATTTAATTCCTCTTTAAGGGAAAAATCAAAATAAAGGAGTGCTGTTTATTATATATTTGCTTCAAATAGTGATATAACTTTACAGATCATTACTATTTATTTTAGTAATAATCTACAAAGCACAGAAAAAGGATTCAAGGTGATCATGTATACTAAAATGATTTCTGTATACTTTGTATATTATGAATATCTCAAGGACACTAATTCTGATGAATTAAGAAGTAGAAGGATACTAAGAACGCCTCTTCTAAATGTCAGCTCTTACATCTGGATACTTGGATATCTTTATGGAAATTGAGATAAAATGTATAAATACTTATTAAAGAAAATAGAGTAGGCAGGAAACAGAACTTGTTTTTTTTTTTTACTATTTATTCTATTTAAACTAATTCCCCTGGTAATCACTGTTGTTTTTCACTCCTGGAGTCCTTGGCTTTTTCCTTCAAAAACTGCAATTTTTCACCCTTATATCTCTTTCTTAGATCACCATGCTTTTTTTTAGAATTCGTACAACACTGGCTTCTGTCTAACTCGTGGAAGACTTACATATACCACAAGGTGAAATAAAACAGAAGTAAAGAAAATTCCATGTTAATAAGACTCCTAAGACACTAGACAAGAACAGAATTATTAATTAAATAAAATGTGATGGTTCAAAGAAAGCATTTTTTTTTCTTTTAATTTTCTGTTTTAATTCTTGAATTTGCAACCAAATTCTATCTTTGAAATACTTTGGCTGAATCTTCTCAAAGTTGGCTGTGCTTAACTGGATCTGTAAACACCAACAATCATAGAGGCTGAAACTGAGGCACTGTAACCTTTTCTTCAACTCAAAGGGAAGAGTATATCAATTGTAAGGATAAATTAAAGTCTTACTTTTGAGTAAGCAGTTAAGTACTGCTTGGTTGCAATTGACTTTAGTTGCTAAAATGTACATTCATAAATGTCCTTAAGCAGGAGAGATTCACTGAACTGAAGCCCAGAAGTACAGTGTCGACATTGTTAAGGAGTGTAAAAGCAAAAACCTTGCTGTTAGATAATTTATGACAAACTATTTATAGATCATGAAAGATGGCAAAGAAAGCCAAACTTTCTTGAATCTCCAATTCCCATTTCATGTGCAATTATTTTCATTCTCCAAAATAACTGGGGAGAATTTTTATGCTACTGAAAAATTTATATGAACATTATATTTACACCGTTTTTCTTTTGCAGGAAGCATGTTATGAAATACCACCATATTCAGCTCCTCAAGTGGAGTGCAGGGGTGAAGAAAAAAACATATTTTATTCAGACTGGATTGTTATCAGAGGGGTCTATACTCCAAGAATTAACAGGCCAGTAACTTCCTCTGACACCCCCAAAGTGTGATAGATAAGCAGTGGTCACCTATCTATATATCAGCTATGAAGTTAATAATGCACAGTGAAGAATGTGTGAGCATAAGCTTCAGTTTCCACTTTAACATCCACTCTATCTTACGGAGGTAAGTTAGTGTGTTCTATCAGCTAGTACAGGTAATGGCGTAATATGACTGCTACGAGGAGAAATGCAACAAAGATTGGGGAAAACTCAGATAAAATGGTAACAGATGTCTGGCAGCCATCTAAGATGAGAAAACAATACAGAAATATTGAATGGAAGAACTAAAACCAGCAATAAGACATAATATAGTATGATTAAAAAAAATCCAAGATGGTCTAGTATCAAATACACTTCAAGGGCACCTGGTAATTATCTCAGTATCACACTTTTCTACATGTATTTCAAAAACTCACTCTTGCCAATCGCTCTCACACTACTATTCTTACTCATTTTTTGTTCCAGAGGGACACAAAATCTAAGACGATATTGTGTCAAGGCATAAAATTTGGAATAGACACTGCAGTTGACTGTGAAACAACCAAGGAGAAGGAGGTGAAGGGCCTACAGCCTGTGGCCAGCAGCACAGTTGAGGACTCAGTGTCAGGTCTGTGGTTCTGCCATCAGGAACACTACAGTTAACATTTCACCTGTTTTGTTTGCTCATGCAAGAATTAAAAGCTGTAAGGAAGAAATTCTTTCAAGCAGATTTGCTATCAAATCTGGTACCAATGCTGGCGTAAAACCAAGTGCCCACAAAAGCCACTCACTTCCCCTCCACTGCTGTGGCTGGGCAGAGGACAGAAAATATAATGAAGGGTTCAGGAGTTGAGATTAGGACTGAGAGAAACCACTCCAAGAGGAAAACATGCACAATTTAGAGATACAAAGTGAGTTTATTACTAATAAAATCAGAGGAGAATAATGAGAAGTAAAAATCAGCCCTTAAACCCACCTTTTTTTTCCCCAGCCCTAGCCTCTCCTGCTCAGTGACAGCGCAGGGAGACAGGGGGTGGGGGGTTGGTCAGTTCATCACACAAGGTTTTTCTTCTGTTTGGCTCAGGGAGAGGAGTCCTTCCCTTGCTCCACCATGGGGTTCCTTCGTATGGGAGACAGTTCTCTGTGAACCTCTCCAGCATGGTTCCAATCTCACAAGAAGCAGTCCTCCCACCTGGGTCACTCTTCCATGGGCTGAAGTCCTCCAAGGACAGGCTGCTCCAGCCTGGGGGCAAGACACCTGTCTCCACAGGACTCTCACTGGATCACAGCCTCCCCCAGGCATCCACCTAATCCAGCATGGGCACCTCCATGGGCTGCAGGTGGATTTCTGCATCCCTGAGAATCCCCAGGGGTTGCACGGGCACAGCTGCTTCACCATGGTCTCACCATGACCTGAAGAGGAATCTCAGCTCCAGTGCCTGGAGCACCTCCTGCCCCTCTTTCTCCATTGACCTTGGTGTCTCCATGTTGTTTTCCTCACATGTTCTCATCTCTGGCTCTTTGGCCAGAATTGAAATTGTGTCACACTTTTGCTTTGATTTTCTCCTTGAATCTGTTATCACAGATTCCAGCAGCATCCTCAGAGCCATCCTCAGAGCCATCAGGGATTGGCTCTGGACATGGTGGAAGCTTCCATCAGCTTCTCACAGAAGTCAACCCCTGTGCCCTTCACCGACTACCAAAACCCAGGCCATGCAAACCCAACACAATATATTAGTCTTATTCTGGAAGCACCACACTTGTGTTTCTTGAAAAGATCAAAATCTTTTTCCACTCTCTAGGTAGGGAATAGTATTCAATATTGTTCAATGTTTATTCGACCCAGTATTTTTCCAGTGCTTACATTCAAAATATAATAACTCTATTTTGCTCTAGAAACAAAATCCCCATGGCCTGACAAAATTACAGAAGGCCCACAGAAATTATGCAGATCAGCACAGAAAAGAACTGGTTGACTATTAGCATGTCACAGACATGGTAAAGAAATAATATTTGACTTTAAAAACCCTCTTATATAATTCTTTAACAAAGAAAAGAAAAAGAAAGATCCAATAAATTACTTGGATCCTGAATCCCTTCTTGGACTATATTGCTCATATTTGCTTTTGAAGTTCTGTTAAACTGCAAAGTGATATTTATAGCTTAAATGCAGGGTTTGAGAAGAACATCAAAACACCTCAGGTAAGTGCTTTCTGCTGGATTAAATTGCCAGGAGGATTCAGTTCTGCATATTTTCTCATTTGTTTTAAATCCTCTAATATTATGGGAAAGTAGTCAACTAGCCTCATTCTACAGATGAGAAGTTTTATTAACTTGGATTAAAGTTATGATATCTGTACATGGCGAATGGAATGGTGATTGCAATAATAATTCTCACTTGGATAGAAGTAATGGATTGTGGTTATAAATCTTGGCTTTGATCATATCTGCACAATAAAGTGCAAGCGAGCCTACAAACTTCTGAATATTTAAAATGGGGATACTTTCATGAGGAAAGAAAAAGTAGTAAAAAAGTCCAAGCTCATAAACTAGTGGCATTTGCAAGCTGATGACATTGACATGCCTGTGTGGCACTTCAAATGCAGGTATACTAGATAATTTTGAAGGTCCATTCCAACCTAAGCCATCTGGTGATTAAACTATGATACTAAAGTTTTTGGAAACCTAGAGATTCAGGAAAGCATTTTATACACAGATTAAAAAAAACCAAACTAAATCAAAACAAAGAAAAACTTAAGTACCTCCCTTCACATTCTTTCAAAAGATGCAGATAATTGGTTATGAAAATAAATACCTTCTCTCTTCACCCTCTGTTTTAAGGTTTTCCCATCTCTCTGGACAAAGACAGTCTTTAGAAATATGGTCCACAGACCTTCCATTACCACTGGAGAAAGAGGCTGGAAAACTTGGCTTACAGAACTGTGTTGTGCCTTCTGATTAGTATAGTGAACAGAATTAATCAGTGAATTTCCTATACCTCCTATCCCTCATAGGAGAAGATTTAAGTTTCTATGTTTGGTGAAAGGGAATGTAAAGCATCATTACATCTGCCTGATGAGGAAGAAGGATCTTTGATAAATTTTGACCTCTGTGTCTTACATAAAAATAAGGTAAGAAGTAAGAATATTTTTAATCAGGGACTCTAATTCTTCTTGCCAAGCTGTAAAGTACAAGATGATTTTCCAGACTACTTTCATAGAATGTAGAAGCAGACCCTGGAGAACTGAATTTTGATACTGCTGCAATTACAGGTGATACATCTGTCTTCATGCTCCTCACGTCTGTGTTAATTGTCATCAGACCCAAGCTGGAGGGACAATCTAGAATTACCTTCCCAGTATTGTACACAAGGATTATGGAATGACAAGTATTTTAAGTTAAGATTTCTCAGTGATATAAAGGCATTATAACATGGCATTTCAGGGAAAGCCAGTTCTATCTCCATTAACACTAGCATGATTGAGATATGTTTCACTGGAAGAGAAAAGAAATTGATGACTATTCACTACAAGCAACTATAAAAATTGATGCAACAAATAGCAAATTAGCTGAAGATCCCCTCCATTTCAGGGATTTTCATTTGAAGAGTAAAGGAGGTATTTCCTAGGTAAATAAAGGCCCTAATGAAGAGCTTCTCTAGAATTTTTGTTTTATTTTGAAGATAATACTTTTTTATTGTGAATAGATAAGCAAACATTTTAGTCACTTTTCAGAACATGCTAGGTGAGATAGCTACAAACAGATTTTACAGTCGACAATATAAAAAAAAAAAACAAACTTCTTGGGAAGCATTCTTCTTAAAGAATCATAAAATGGTTTGGGTTGGAGGTGACACTTGAAGATCATCAAGCTGAACACTCTTACCATGGGAGGAATATGTGTCACCAGATCATGTTGCTCAGCATTCCACCTAGCCTGACCTTGCTACGTGCAATGATGTGGCATTCACAGTATCTAATTTTTTTAAAATGTCCAACCTAAATTTGCTCTCTTTCAGTTTTAAACTATTGCCCTTTGTCCTGTCTCTAGAGGCCTTGGTAAAAAGTTTTTAGGGTTTTGTTGTTGGGGTTTTTTGACTGGTTTAGTTATGTTTCACCCATGTCTTCTTTATATATTGAAAAACTGCAATAAGGTCTCCCTGAAGCCTTCTCTTCTCCAGTCTGAATAAACTCAATCTTGTCCAATTTTCTTCATAGGAGAGATGTTCCAGAACTCTGACCATTGTTGCATCCCTCTTCTGGACCCAGTCTAACACATTTGTATCCTTCTTTAACTGGGGCTTGAGAATGAATTCAGGTAGCATCTCTTCAAAGCAGGGTAGAGGGGGCAATCAACTTCCTTGACTGGCTGGCTACACTTCTTTTTGTGCAGCCCAGGATATGGTTTATTTTCTTTGTTCTAAGCACACATTGCTGGCTCTGTTGTAGCTTCAGGAGGCCCAACTATTTTCATTATGTCAATAACACATTTAGAATACTGGATTTTACCATTTATTTCACTGGCCCTCTTTAGCAGTAATTCATGTCAACAGTAATTGCTATATGCCAGTTTCAGTTAGACATATAATCTGAAGCTACTTGCCTAGGATATAAAAAAGATTTCTTCATATTTATTTTCAGAAAAATAATGAAGAACAGAGTAATAGAACATTAATGAGAATAATGGGAAAGTATTACTAAGAATGGGGGCATATCACTGCATAAGAAAAGATTATAACTCTTCATAAATTTTTACAGAGTCATAGAATGGTTTAGGTTGGAAGGAACTTTGAAGATCATCTGCACCAAACCCCTACCATGGTCCACTAGGCCAAGCTGCTCAGAGCCCTTAACATCCTCTATCATCTAAACAGGTAAAGGGGAACAGCAAAACTGTGGAGAAAGCTGCATGATTTATTAGTTTGCTGTAAAGTAGGAAACTAGTCATAATAGAGACACTTCTCCTTCAACACATCAAATATTTTCTTATTAATAATTTGGATTAATAGCTATTTGTGAATCAATACTTTATTTCGTTATCACAGTAATAGCAATCTCCTTGTATCAGAGATACCTTTAGTAAGATACACAAAAATAGAGAGGGCTGCCAGTGGTAGATAAATTTTCTTCCCATTAGTTACACCTCCAAAACTAAGTAAGGAATGTTTGAAACTTTTGATGAAAGAAAGACTATGAAATACTGAAGTTATCAGTAGTTAAATTATTAAAGGATTAAATACTTAATTTGAACCAGTATCAAAGATGTGGATGATTATGTTTAGCTTATTATCTTCATTTACATTTTCTGCATCTGCAAATTTCCTGAGGTTTCAAGGGATAAATCATCATAAGGCACATTACAAGGCGGATGCATCTAGAAGTGCCTGAATGTGTCTTCACCACCAGTAGTGACCTGCAGAAAAATGTAACCTCTATTAAAAAAAAAAAAAAAAGGAGAAAGATACATGTAATGTTAGATATACTATAAGGCTGCAAGTTCAATTGAGTCAAACTGGATTTAAAGGAATGAAAAGATACTGTTTATTCACATCAACTCTTCTTTGTTTAAAATTTATTTTCATTATTTGCATTAAGTTTTCAATGTTTTCCTTCCTGAAGGATAAATCCCATTTAGGTTCTGTATAGATGCTTAATTCCAAATTCAGGTATAAATCACAAAGTTCCACCTAACAGAAATTTAAATAGAATACGGTACACATAAATAAAGTAAGGACTTGCAAGCCTGAGTTGATTAACTACACATTAAAAAAACATAAACAAACAAACGAAACTGAACCGAAAAAACTTGAAATATCAATGCTTTCACCTGAAGCCAATTTAAAATGCTATATGAAATCTTTTACTCTGTGCTACATAATATGTAAGAAAATAAAAATTCTATGTTAAAGTAGCTGAAAAAAGTGTTTCCTGGAGCAGGAAATTCAAAAGGCCTCCTATAAAGAATCAAAAAAGAAATAGCAGGTAACAGTGTATATGTTACAAAAATGAACATAAACCAGAAAATGTAAACAAGAACAAACTTAACAAAAATGGACTTCGTACTAATATTTTCTCCAGGAGAAGACAGTTTCCAATCGACATTACACTGCTTCAACTATACTGAATTCCTTGACAAGTACATTTTGAATATAAATCTCATTCAAACATTTTGAACAACTTTATAGTAATACATATGTTCCTATTTAGCAGGGCTGCAAAGAGTATGCAGCACTTCTGCATACAAAATACTGAAGACATTTCAATTTTTTCAGAACAAGAAGTGAAGAAAGTGAGGAAGTGGAAATCAAGTATGAAGATTTCTAGGATGGCCTGGGTGGATGCCAATGATTTCAATGACTTTTCTTTATCTAGTTCATCTGTCCTGTCCATCACACTGATGAACATTAATTACAGGTGAACACTGATTTCCAACTGGGAACTTCCACAATGAACTTCTCAGTGATCTGAGAAAGGCCTTTGCAACAGACCAGTTTTTGAAAGAAGTGGCTTAATCATGGATTCCTTCATTTGCTCCAAGTTCTACAGCAGTAAAGTCCCAAAGAAGACTATTACATAGTTATAATTTAGAGAGGAGAAACTCAATAGGGGATGTGCTCCCTCTTTCATTGCATATAGGTACAGACTGAAGAATGGCTGGAACATTGGTTTTGGAAAGATGAAGATGGTACTATTCAAAGGATATGCACCCGTAGAGATCTCATTGCCATTAACTGAATATGGCATTGAGTAAGAAAATCCATTATCCGCTTTTGCATTAAGGAGCATACAAGGTCTTGCAAGTTGTACATAATAGTGAAAAAATCTCTGCAGCCTTGGAAACTAGGGTTTGCAGAAAGTGATAAAAAGCAAATGGATGATCACCATGTGAATAGTGATCAAGATCCAAGGAAATTATAATGTCATTTATAATCTTTAGTTAGGCACTTGATCCATTTCAGAACTTGGAAAATTATATTGGCTTTCCAAGAGACTAGGGAATTACTCATAACATTAGGAGGATCTACAGAAACTCTAACAGTCCAACCTAAACTCTAAAATTCTTATTGGTACAAGTCCTTCTCTCTAAATCCACTAAGAACATGTGATCTACTAGAAAATTTACTTAGGGTGGGGTGTTTTACTCTCAGAATCAGAATAGAGTGTGAGATTTAAGAAATAATCTCAGCAAAAGGACCCTGCTACAGCTACAGCTACACATTTCTAAATAGCCTTTATTTAAAGTCATCTTCTGGGGCCAGAGTCCTGTCTGGTGCATATCTCCATTAAACCATTAGGTTATAATTATTTAACCTTGTAATGTACTGGAACTGGAATTATTTACAGTTAAACCCGTGGATCTTTTGCTGTCTTTTATTTAAAACTGAAATTAAATCTCCAGACAGCTGTAATGAAATGTTGCAGGATCTTGGAATAAATTTTATGAAAGGTGCACAGAAAGATGGTGACTTTCTAGAAAAAAGGCTTTCTAGAGGCCTAGAAAAAGTTGAGCATATAAAAAAATACAGTAAAGTAATCCATCTGAACCGTGTTCTCCAAGACAATGAATTAGTAATGAATGAAATAGGAAGCCAGAAACAAGTGATTGCAGAAAGCAAAGCATAGTCCTGGCTGTCAGGCAATCAAATGAGGCATGAGCTAGAAGCTTGTTGCAAAAAGGACAAATAGGAATACATATTAGGAAGAGGAACACACAAGTGTAAGAGGAACACACAAGTGAAAGAGAAACACAGGTGTATCTGAAGAAATAAGGGAGAGAAGATGATGGATAAGCAATATCTTTGGACAAAGGGGCATAAAACAAGGCTGAGGTACGTTCAAGTGTCGTAATTTGACAGAGAATGGAATTTTCTCAGGAAGCTGGTAGTCAAACCAATCAGTGGTCATGTTTGGATATTGGCACATGGAGTGACCACTGAAAACTGGAGATGCCTCTGAGAACACAGGGGGTTAAAAGCAAGAACTCCCAGGAGAACTGTCTCTTTGGCTCTGTTGGCTCCGGTCATTGGAGAGAGACCTCCCCTGCCCAGCCATTAGCTGGGTGGGGGAGTGGAAACCATGCAGCCTGGAGAGGTAGGCCGGGGGTAAAGGATTGGAACCAAGCCAGCTCCTGTGGACAGAAGGGTGGGGAAAATCTGAGGTGTCTTTGTTTCCACAACCCCCCCCCCCCCCCCCCAAAACCTAGAGGGAAAGACACAGAGAGCCTGAAGACACCTGGGAGTCTGCCAGCAGAGGAGAAGGAGGAATGGGGGGAATGGGGGGGGTGGGGGAGGGCAGGAGGGAAATGTGCCCAGAGTGAGAGATGGAGTCCTAGGCTGAGATTTCAGCTGTCTGGGGAGTCCAGGACTTTAAACCCCTTCCTGGGGAATGAGAGCTTTGTGAAATATTACTCCTCCTTGATTTGAAGGAAAGAGAGACAGCCTGGGACCTGAGATGTTAGGAAAAGAAGGCTGGGGGAGAGATGATGGAGTGGCTTTTGCTGGACTTTTCTTGTTAGCCATAGACTGAACCAATTTCTCCTACATCAGAGAGAGTGCATTTTAGGGGGATGCATGGTGACCCAAATGACCTGCTTCACCAACTACCAGTACAAGAATATAGTGAACAGAGAAAAGCTGAGGAGGGTGTGATGATGCCCTCTGTCTTCAGAGAAGAAGAAGATCTCTGTTCTTGGACCCTCAGCCCCAGGAGAAAATCAGGGGGACTCTGGTCCTGAAATTGAGACCCTGGACTCTTGTTCCTGTTGGTCCTTGGCAAAGTGTCCTTAAAGGAGGATAGGGATGAGCAATCTGTCCATGCACAGTGGTGAGAACACTGTGACATAGAGAGGAGAGCATCACACTGGCAGATCCTTTCTGGGTGGTGCCATGTGTGACATGGAAACACAAGAAGTGGCAGCTGTGTTTCCTGGGGGTCTATGGTGCAAGGGAGACTCCTCTCTCCTCTGATGGACTCAGTATTGATTATATAGAAGGGTGAATACTTGATTAAGGGTCCAAGTTGTGTCTTACTGTTGGAGTTGGGTGGGGGGAGGAGGAATATTTTGGAAGGTTTTCATTTTGGATATATTGTGTGGGTTTTTTTTTTTCCCTTTTTTTTCTCTCTATCATAGTAGTAGTAGTTTAATAAAGGTTTTTTTTTTTTTTTCCCCTGTGTCATTAAGCCTGAGCCTGCTCTGTTCTGTTCCGGATCACATCTCACAGCATTTATTTGGGAAGGTGCATTTTCATGGGGGTGCTGGCACTGTGCCAGTGTCAAACCATTACAGCAAGATACAAACAGCTGGGCACTGGTGATGTCTTATGTCTTAGAATAGAAGAGATGCTGAGAACAGACAAACTTTACAAGTGGCAGCAAAAAAAAAAAAAAAAAAAATCTAGCATATTATTTCCTTCCCTAGAGACTGGAGAGTGAAAACCAATTGCAGAAGCTAACTGAACATTTTTATATATAACCTGCTAATATCTAATGCAATACTTTTTTCATGCTCAACTATAATTATGCCAAACAAAAGATGAAAAGGGTCATAATAAGGGACCTTGGAGTGTGGGTAATCTGTCTTAAAGTACACCCTGCAGAGTGAGACAATTACAATTAGAGATGTATTTAAATCTGCGCAATGACTGGAGATAATTGTCCAGCTAGCTACAAAGACCATACATGAACAGAAAAGCAGGTATTTAATAGCAGTCTATGAACCCTTTTCAAAACATGACAACAGGACAAATATTTGCCCATTGATATTCAACCTGCAATGTTATCTGCTAAAATAGACTAGGGTCATCACCAAACTACTATTGTTCTGAAAACTGCGGGGGAAAAAAGTTAATGTATATCACCTTTGTGGGCCTTTCAACTTCTGGAGAGAATTTATAGTGTATTACATTCTTAAACCATATTAAAATAAGTATGAATGAACTACAAGGACAGTCTCAAAAATGAATAATGTCCCCTACCTGCTTCAAACATTTGAAAAATATTACATAAAATAGAGCACTGTATCCATACATATCAGTATCTGAGAGTGTGAGTAGATAATCTATTACCAGGCAAAACCTTCATACAACAGCCTTGAGGCTGCTGTCCCTGCCACTACCTTCACATCCTATAATATCGTGAGTGCAAAAATAAATATTGACATTGCCTGTACCATTTCTGTTCCATGTTTTCATGACCTTCTCTATCAAGACTAAATGCTTAGATAATTCTTTCTACTTGTGCTAAAACTTACTTCTCTAAATTTCTTTTCACTGTACCTGAACTGCAATTTATTACAGAAAATAAAGTGCCTTCCCCACTCAAATCTCTTTTTTTTGTGATATACCACTCACCCCTCATTTCTAATCTGAGTAACTTCCAAGCCATATATCTATGACAAGCAGAAGTGTAATCCACACAGTAGCCCTATGATGTAAATATACATATAAGCAAATGCATCCACACACATAATATGCATATAGAATAGATTTTAGATACATACATAAATATATCTGTATCATCTATATCATCTGTAGCTATAACTATATCTAGCTATATCTGTATCTATTTTGGTCCAATTTAAAATGGCATAAAATAGCTCTATCATATGTCACAGGAGAGATCTGAAGTATGAATGATTTGAGACCAGCAAGCACCTTTTGCATTTTTTTTTCTTTAATTTCATAAATTCCATATAAGTCATTACACCTTCCTCCACTGGAAAAATCTTTCTCACAGTGATTCAGTTTTTAGCACTGGAATCTGGAAATTTTTTTCAGTTCTGCCACTGCCACTCACACCTAACCTTTGATACATTATGCCACATTTTTTTTTTTGTAGTTCGGTTCACTGATCTGCAAAATGATACAGCAATATTTCTCTCTCAGCAAATTCATACTCTTGCATAATGAGACAGCCATAGATGAAAAGCAATATCTAGGAACATCCTGGGTAGCCATTTGCAAGAGCAAATGCAATGACAGGATTAAGGTTGGCTAATCACATAAGTATTAACAGTGTAAAAGCCAAAAAGCAATAAACTGATATAATAATAGACTATGGAAACACTCTTTTGGTAGGATGTGCATCACATACCATATACTTAATTTATCCTAAAAGTGGAACAGGAGAAAAAGCAGATTTTGCAGTAACCTTGTTAAGGAATGAAGATATAGAACATAACACCAAGAAAGAAAAAAATTTAATTTAATATAATTTAATATATTCAATATATTAATAATTTAATTTAATATAACACAATCTATGCATTTAAAAGTACATTTTACCAAATAAAATGCAATTAGCATTGCATAAATACCCACATAAAAATATACATTACTAAAAGGAAAATAACTTCAGAGTTGAAGTCTTGTTTTGGCATGTCAATATTTATGGTCTTTTTGTTCTATTTCTGGTCTTTTTTTTTTTTTTTTTTGAGAGAGCATCTTTTTCCAAGATGCTTTTATCTCAAGATTACATCTTGGAAGCAAAAAATTTCCACATTTTCTCTGAAAGACTTTATTCATAAGTCTGTAAGTGCTAAAAGTTAGTTTTTAATTTTTAGTCATCCATTTGAAATAAATATTTAATGTATATAAATTCTGCACATAGTAATGATATTTAACTTGGGTATTTTTTCCACTACACTCAACATTCAGAGTTCAAAAAGTTAGTATAATTTGCTAATTAATGCTCTGTTGCTGGACAGATGTAATTCTGTATAAACAGATGTTCCTAAATCATAAAAGGATAGATTCATCACTCTGCAATTTTATCATTTTCGCTTTCATGTCTCTTTAAGTAAATGGTACATTTGGAGTTATTAAATATATTTATAAAGATTTAACTCCACAGCAAATATCACAGGAAGACATTGTTTCAATAACTTGTAATAATCAGACAAATCATTAGTTTATTATTATTTTGTGCTGGACTTTCCAATTAATTTTTCTTTCTTTACTATTTCCATGATCAGATATCTAGTGTCTGAACTCGTTACTCTTTTCACCTTTAAAAGTCAAGATTCTTGACTTTTAAAAACTAGTCCCAAGACTAGTTTAATTACTCAAGAAATTAAAACTGTCAGGTGACCTTTATTTTTGTAACTGATATGATATTTAAATTAACTAATTTGCATTTGGTTTCTTAGACTCTTATTGTCAGTTGAGTTTTCACTAGACAGGAAAACTATTTTGCATCTGGTCTGTCCTAGATTTTTATTCACAAAGATTGATATTAGAGAATAGTAGTAGAATGTCCATTGCATATTGCCTCCACCAGCTTTTTTTGAATTACTAATCTCAGACATCAGGTCTCTCCTATGCACTTTGAAATGAGCCTGAACATAATAACACAGTAGTATATCCCTCACTATGCTCCCTTGCTGTGTTCTGGTACTCCCAGCCACAATTTCTTCTGACTTTGTAGTTTTGGATTTGACTTACTACTGTGTCATTCTCAAGTCATATTCACTATTGACTAACTTTATATCTTGGATATAGTATTCCCTCTGTAGATTTGTTGGAAGCCAAATTTCCTACTTGTATTTGTAATGAACCTTCCTGGAAAAAGCCTTCTGTAAAGGCTAAAAAAAACCTATCTGTAAAGAGCCTTCCTGGTTCCCATGGCAATACTAGGATGACAGCTGAGTACTGATATTGAAATGTTAATTTGCTAATTGCTCTGTTTGTTTTCTCTAAACTACCTGGATATCACCTGCCCCCCCCCCCACATTGCCATTCTAGGACTAAGATGCAAATAGGGTAACCCGTGGAACCATGGGAGCAAGTTTTGGGGTATAAAGACACCCCTAAATGGAGAACTAAACACCGTAGAGGGGGGCTAGACAGTTGCCCTGGCTGAGGAAGAGGGAAACACATCCCCTGATCGATGTTTGACCTGTCACTATCACCTATGGAAGACTAGACTGGAGTGGGCTATGGGAAGCAGGAATGACAGGCAGATTTTCCTGGTATTATCACAAGGAAAGGAGAGGGGACAGCTGCTCGGGACTTCAGCAACAGACTCTGCACGCCTGCTCCCCCTTTGGCTACCTGGAAAAAGCTACAACAGCGGGGGCGAGCTCCCTTTTGAGCTTCCTGCCCAGCTGATCTTTTTAATAAAGAGCTGAACATTAATAAAGTCATTAGCCCTGTTCATTTCAGTATTCTTCTACAGTAAAAGGAAATACAGGGATATCACTTTCCAAAAGAGGTATACTATAAGCACATGAAATATCACCTTTACACGTCCTGGTGGGTTCAATATTCTGCTCTGTGTACATAAACATTTCTAGTTCCCAGAAAAGGACATGTTTACTCAAATGAGTATTTCCAATTTATTTCAGAAGCCAATATAAATTGAAAGCAAACTTCATTAGAAGATAAATAAAAATGCTATTGGAAAAATCACATTTATTTCAGGACTTTTATAGAAAAATCTACTTGACTTTGCCACATGTATGCGTAAGTTAAACAAGTATATGACATTATTCTTCAATATCCAGGAAAGGAAAATACTTGCACTAACCAAGGGACCTGGACTAGCATATTCTTTGCTCAGGTCAACTTCTAAAGTGCAAGGTTTTGTGATTATCAGGCTATAATTTCCTGCAAGTTACTTTTTCTTTGACATTGATTATATCTTTAGCCTTCCTTCCTCCATAAGAAAATATTAAAATATTTTCTTATGGAGGAAGGAAGGCTAAAGATAAAGATATTAAAAAGAATGAAATTATATGTCATAACCTCCTTTACAAAAAATAGAGACATCTGCAAGCTGAAGTTATTCTTAAAGCTACAAATAAAATAATCTTACTAGCTTCTAAAATTATTATTGAGGAAAATTAACAAAATCAGTTAATGTCTCAGGCAAATCCCAATAATTCTTACAGGAACAAACATAATCAGAAAAGTTTGAAGAAATTTTAAAGCAATTTTTTTTTTACTGCCTAATAGTTCATGTAGATTCTGAGCAGTTTCTTACCTCAATGGCTACATTTGGTATTATCCTGTACAAATCCAAAAGGTCATGCTACGTAAACCATCAGTGTTGAAATCACTAAAGATTTAAATTCAGTTTGCCAAATGTCTTTGATAAACGGAAGCACAAGGAATTTGTGATTAAATAATGCAAAATTGAAATTAAGTGGAATAAAATAAAATAGTAATTTTCTTCAGTGTCATATTCTAGGGGCTTTTGGATTTACAATATGTGGCATGTAGGTGTCAATAATACCTGCAGATATATTTGGATTCTCAAAGGCATACTTTGTAATAAAATCAACACCATGTTACCAAGGTTGTAATCATGATGATCAGTAATGTAATTTAAACTCATTTTTCTAGCAGAAATCCTCGTATCAAAATGTTTACCTTGAGAGTCCTAAGTAGATTGTATCATAAAATTATGGAGCCACGCTTAAACCAAAATCATCTCAGGAATAATTCAACATGACAAGCTATATATTACAACTGACAAATATAAATTTATCACTTGATGTTCTACATATTGTATTATTGAAATATGATGGCATTCTTTCTTTTCCAGTCTTCAAAGAAACAAGAAAAGATTTGAAAAAATTGATACAATTATCATGGTTGATAGAAAAGTAGTAGTTTCCCAGTAAAGCAGGAGATAGAGTCCTGTATTGTATGGTATGCCATTCTGATATTAGTAGTTATCAATTTCCATGACTCTACTTGTGAATCTGTCATATTAGAGGAAAGAAAAATAAATATTTAAATATGTGAAAAGAAAGGATAGAGGAAAGAAAAGAGAAAAGAAAAGAAAAAAAAGAAAAGAAAGGAAAAGAAGAAAAGAAAAGAAAAAAAGAAAAAGAAAAGAAAAGAAA
>QUSF01000029.1:399317-434734 GCA_003676055.1 Chloebia gouldiae
AAAGAGAAAGAGAAAGAGAAAGAGAACACCTCCCAAACAAAAACTAGCAAGCAAGATTTGACCTGGTATTTGCAGATGACCTAAGCAGTTTTAAGGGAGCTTTCCATCTCTAATTTTACAGCTGATGTAGTGTCCCTACTGTAAAGAGAATTTGCTGAACATACAGTTGCCACTGAAAACATGTTTAATTTGAAAATTAGACCTCTCCCAGATGTGTTGCATTCTCAGTACAATTCTTACATTATTTCTGTGTTTTCTTTCTGGAGACTTTAATAAAGTGCATTCCACTACCCCTCTGCACTAAGGTTCCTTTTAAACTATACTGTAACATCTATTGTTTTTAAGACATTCAGAAGTTTGCTGATTGTAAAACACAGGTGGATATTTAGCATTTGGTAACATATAATAATGAAAAAAAAAAAGAAGTTTTAAAGGTTTTGAAGAAATTTCAGCAATATTTATAATTTACACTAATTCCGCTGCATGCACAGGATGATATTTGAAACTGTTCCAATGGAAAATACTGGTGAAAGAAGTATTACAAAGCTAGAGTTGCAGTCTACACTTTACAATACATAACCATTTCAATTTGGAAGCCAAGCATCAAAAATGACAGACTTGACCCTACAGTGCTAAAATATCTCATTCTGATACAACATATTTAGCGAGAAAGAGACCCATGTTCATAAACTCAATGGGACTATTAAATTTCTTTCTTGGAAGAAAAAGCAATTAAAATTTAAAAAAAATCTTCTACTATTTTTGCCAAAAATATCATTAAAGCCACTTAAATCATAGGTGTATAGTTAAGGTGGCTTAAAACTGACTTTATTTCTAAAATTAGCACAAGCATGAGACAGTTATTAGGCTTTGGGAGAAATCAGTTGAGATGTGTTAGAGTCACTGACCTAATAGCCCCTTATGCGGCATACAGTCTTCTAATGCAGACTCATTTCCAGAAACTTGAGAGAGCAGAATTTGTTCCAGTTTAACATTCAATAATTAACTTTTAAAATACTGTACCTAAGAAGAGTATCTAGGGTTTATAAAAATAATTGTTCACTTACAAAAAAAAAATCAAAAACAAAACCAACAAAAACAACAAAAACAACAAAAATAACCCAAAAACCAATTAAGAGGTGTCCCATTTAAGTACAAAACTGGTCCTGCGAAAAATTCTTGCTCTAATTGCTTCCATGTGCTACTGTCTAAGAAACAGCTAATTATCTCTTTACCAAGAGTAACCTAGAATTGCTTTGCTCTCACATGTTGCTATCAGACCTTCATTCTGGAAGCCACAGTGGTCTTGTGCTGATGGAAATCTACCAAGGACAACCCTGACCAGATTCTGTGATAGGTGACTTGACAGAGTGTTTTCTGGGGACTTGACAGAGTTCCCATAGGGGACAGAAGTGGATGCTGCACACTTTGACTTTAACAAAACCCTTGGCATGATCACATGAAGACTCCTTGTAGCCAAGGGAATTTCTAGGCTGAGTACAGACAAGAAACAGGGAGAAGAAAATGCTCTGGGAAAAGGTGCTTAAAGGGTGGGAGTCAGTGTTGCAATGTTCAAATATGGATGGTTAAGAGTGACATTGCTATGAGACTGATACTGAGTCCGAAGCATTTTAGTGCCTTCATTTCCTGTTTGATGGACATCAAGGCAGTGCCAACAGTGATTGGGGGTGCAGAATATTGAGAGGAATACCGTGTGCTGGAGAGTAGAACTGTTATTTAGTGGAATTCAATCAGGCTGAAGAAATGAGCTGCAGTTCATAGGGATGAACTACTTACGGAGTTTCACAAAGTCCTGGAAAGTACTCACCCCTACAGCAGGACAGGCTAGGGCTCACTGAGCAGAAACAGCTCTGCATAAAAGATACTGGGAAGCAGCAAGTTCCTGGGAAGTAGCAATCCCTTCCCAAGAAGTGCACGTGGGCAGCAAAGCATCCGCTGAATCTTGTGATGCACTTGCACAGCCACAGCAGCACAGTCAGGCACTGATGCTGCTCTGATTTTCATCATTAGTGAGATTGCCCAAACAGTGCAGGGTCCTGGGCTTTGGCACAAGACAGATACTGACATACAGGAGTGATTTCAGTGGAGTTCACCATGATGGCCCAGGTTGGAGCATATGGATGAGATATGGGTTTCTTCAACCTCAGTGAAGTGAAATTCTTCTGTTGCTGAAGAATGAGGAAGAATAAAGAAGATAAAGCTAAAGAAGATAAAGTTTCTTCTCATTATGTAAGGTAACAAGCACAGCCTGGAGCAGGGGAAATTCAAGTTCAATATAAAGAAAATTTATTTGACATTTATAAGTGTTGTAAAACAGTGGAGCAAAGTATCTGTGCTGTCTCTGGCATCCCTTTCCTTGGAGATGCTGAAACCTAAAGGAAGACCTAAGCAACACAGTCAAGTCAATATAGATGTAATAGTCTTGCAATCCTACTCACCATTCAGTTTTTTGTGATGTTCTTTAGTATATTTAACAACTGTTGTAGTTGCCCTTTGCATGACTCATGCCAATAAAAGTGTTTGTGGTCCTTGTCAGAGTATTATGGCTTTACACTGTGGTGCATCAAAGGTAGGACAAACATGAAAAAATAAGTTGAAAATTATGAGCTGTCTACTTTTTTCTTTATTTGATACTTCAATAGCAATTAATAAAACACTTTTAAAAAATTCTAGCTCCTAAATTACTTTTCTGAAACATAAAATGACTTGGATATTTCATGCTTGTATACCAGGCATAGTACACAATTTACTTCATAAAACCCATTCGGTAGAATCACTGTGTTCCACTGACTGTCTTCTCAAAGGAAGAAAATAACCAAAACAAAACCTAAAGACAAGGGGCTGTTATAAGTTCCTTGCAAAGATGAGTTTGACCTATGACTATTTCAGCAGTAAATGCTCTAGTTTCTACTTCAGCAGGTGTAATTGGAAGATGTCATTATCAGATGTCCTTCACTAATGCACTTGCTGTGACAGAGAAAAAAAGTCCAGGTGTATATCCTATCTTCTCACAGCTAACAGTGCACAGCAGTGCAGAAATTCTCTTTTTGTCTCAGCAGAATATGTCATTTGATGGGAAGGAAGGAGGAAAGGAGTCAGTCATGAGAAAGCTTCTGGTCAAATGCAACTTCTCATTACAGTAGTTCCAAAGCAGAAAACCCCTTGGTATT
Organism: Chloebia gouldiae; assembly: GCA_003676055.1. Classification (NCBI taxonomy): domain Eukaryota; kingdom Metazoa; phylum Chordata; class Aves; order Passeriformes; family Passeridae; genus Chloebia; species Chloebia gouldiae. Next base: position 402,509 of record QUSF01000029.1, read on the forward strand.
AGAGCAAACTCAAGTAAAGTAAATTGACATAATCACCAGTACAGCAATATCTCAACTAAATCCTTCATATCATGGTTTCATTATAACACAGTGTAGCATCTGTGATGAGATCCTGGTTACATTTTTCTTCTAAAGGTTTCAGCTAAGATAGGCTATACTTTCACTAAGGACCACACAGTTTCATTACTCAAATATGTGTTTCTAAAAAAACAGTAGATGGGAAAATGACCAGCAGAACGTATTAGGAAAAGAAGTTCTATAATTCGCTTGTGTTGCACCTGTTATATCTTGAAGACTCTGTAGAGCAAGAAAAGGTACTCCCTTACTGATAAGCACAAATACATACCCAGAGTCCTTCGTTCTTCTGTTCATATTCCACACAAGCCAAATGTACATTATATCTGCTGAGCAAAAGCATACTGCTCGCAACTTGGCATTTCACAAATAAGTTTAACCTTTCCCTCCTCTCTCTCACCACTATATCACCCTCCCACTTTTCCTCACTTAGTCTCTTAGACATCTAAGAAGGCTTTCATTAACATTTTTAGTGGTCTCATGAGAGGGAATGAAATTTAACCATCTATCAAAACTTTCTTGCAGCTTTCTTGAGAAAAAACCAGCAGTGATATACAAAGAGATCTTTGTGAGTTAACTTATTTTTTGAAATTAAGATACAAGAGAAAGCCCTGCTTCTGGAATTACTTCACTGCAGTGAAGTACGGGGAATGAGATCAAATAATGCACACTCACAGAACCACATTGGCCTGATGTCTAAGAGTAGCTATTGCTACAGAGTTCAGCACAGGACATCTGCTTTTTTGGCAAGAGTTTTGCGATTTGATCTGCTCTCTGTGCCACTATTTTAACATCCCAAATGTTTTTAAGCCTTCATCAATTGATAATTGCAGTGGCAAATCCTAAGGTTAGACTTCTTTACATGCTCAGCAGTGCAAACTTTCTCTTATTTAAAACAACTATCTAGTGGAAAAAAAGAAGTCTAGTCGTCCTGGGAAAAATTCAAAACAAGAAAGTATTACTTTATTTCTTAAAATTATATAACAAAGACATCAACAAAATCCTCTGTCTTTTTCTCTCTTCTTTCATTTAAGAGCCAAGTTCCTTCCTGATTCCTGTGGTCTGATAATGATAGGGTGTTTACAAAAATTTTCTCTGAGTTGTATGTTAAAATGAAGAATGTATGTTAAAAACTTTATTATAAAATGAAAACAAGAAAAAAAACGCTAGAAGTCATAAAATTTACTCTGAAAAATGACAAAAGCTAATCTTTCTTCTCAAAACTATAAAATATTCTTTTAGAATATCCTGTAAATATAAGCTACAGGGTATTTTTACTTTTGTTCATTGAAATTGGGAAAGAAAGAAAAAAGGCAACAAAGGAAAATAACAAAAAAATACAAAAACCATCATCCAGAGCTTTGTTGGGTGCAAGCATTGTGTTTTTATGACTTCAGTGCTAATTTGTAACACCTACAGATTGAAGTTTCTACCATTTCACTAACTTTGATGATATTCCTAAGCACTAAATCACTTCTAAGCATTGTTTAGAGAAGAAACAATCCTTTCATAAAGTACTGAAATTATGATGTGATGAACACAGACTAAATGATAGATTTTAAATTACAGGGTTTACACTTTATGAATTCTCATTATTTTTGTATATGCATGATTTCCCACATCTAAAAGATGGTTCTAAAATACTTCACAGAAGAGTATACCTAAACATATACCCAAACTACATTTTTAGAAGTCATGCATTCACAAAATTAGACATATTAATTCTTCAAATGAAGATGATAACACTACGTAGTCATACAAAGGAAGAATATTAATAAAAATTAAATTATAAGTTCAAACATGGAAATAAGTTCTATAAAAGGAAATTAAAAGTACTGCACCTACAGAGAAATAACCCTGTGCATCAGTACAGAAGACATCCTGCTGGTGGACAAGCTGGTCTTGAGCCACACTTTGCAGCAAAGAAGTGTGAAGGAGCTACTTGGACTCACTGGGAAGAGATTGGCCAGCAGGTTGAGGGAGGTGAACCTTTCTCTCTCCTAAGTTCTGAGTTGAGCTCTGGACTTCCCAGTGAAAGAAAAATGTAGATTCACTGGAGTGAGTTCAGTGGAAGGCCACAAAGACAAGGAAAGATTCTGGAGCATTTCTCAAATAAGAAGAGATGGAGACCTGCAAATTTTCATCCTGTAGAAGTATCAGCAGCATCTAATCTGAGTATAAATACCTGGTGGGGGGACTGAAGGGCAAACCAGACTCCCAGAGTGATGGGCATTGATGGGACAAGAGGCAATAGGCACAACTAAAAACACATGAAGTTTTCATCTCTAAACAAAAAAAATACTGTTTTTTACTGTGAGGGTGTTTGGAGAAAAAACAACTTCCCAAGGAGGTTGTGTTGTCTCCATCTCTGGAGATATGCAGAACTTGACAGAACACCCTACTGAGAAACTTGGTCTAGATGACTGTGCTTTGAACAGAGGATTTGGACTATAAAATGTCAAGAGGTGGCACCAAACTCTGTTTATGGGATTTTGCGAAAGCACACTCTCCATCCCTGTGTACGACACATTGACAGGGTTGATAACATTTTCTTTTCTTCCATTATATTTTAAAGGAGATACTAGCACATTTAGAGATACAAAAATTCTTTTTCCTTTTTCATTTTATAAATATGGTCATAATCTTAAATCCATACACTTTCAATGTTTCACTTCAAAGATACTGATTTACATCCAACTAGAATTTCAAAAAGTAAATTTTGGCTTTCATGTAAATCTACAGAATGTTTCTGGATTATTTTTTATACCTTCTCTCAGCTATACTCCATTATTTTCTGAATTATATAATCCAGTAAACTATATTTTCTATATATTATTGTAGGAAAAAAACCCATGTATTTTTTTACTGGTTTAAGTGTGACAGAATTTAACAGTGCTATGTAGATGTCTCTCAGGGATGGACAAGGAAAACAGAGAAATTTACGATGAGGAAATCTCAGGATGCAATTATTTCAGTATCCTTCTTAAAAATTTCAAATTACATCAGCTTGCTCAAAACCTTGTCCATATAGGTTTTGAAGACCTCCAGTGTATGAGTTTCACAGCCTTGCTAGGCAAGGAAGGAAGAGACACCAAATTCATCTCTATCACCAAGCTCTAAACTCAATAATGAATTTTATTTGGACAGAAAAATGGGCCTTTTAAATTTGCCTTTTAAATCACAGATTATAATTTTCTCTTTCAGGGTCTGCAAATTAGTGTTTTGTTGGATTGCAGACATGCTGAAGTATCAGAGATATATTCCTCTAGACAGGTTAAGGACTATCTTCCTTAAACACCAAAATCTTATACAGAAAATAAATTTAAAATATTCAATTAGATAATTTTACAGCATGAAGAAATATTACTGAATAGCTTTCTACCTTTGTGATCAAAATGGCAGATATGTACATTATTCTAGATATACCCATACTTGGTTGTCTATATCACAAAAGCATTTTAGAAGTTTGTTGATATAATGTATCTGGAAAGATGACATAATATTCCCTTCAAAAAGAAGGCATATGCTATATGTTTTTAACTTAGCTGATTCAGAATTTTAGTTTTCTGGTTGTAGTACAGTTGAAAGATCAAAATGGAGAACTTTAAAACATAATTTTTTTAAGCAGTCAGAAATGGGGATGCATCTCTTACCAGTTAAAGTAATTTGATCTATGTTATTTATAGAAAAATGCATTTTTAATGTTTTATTAATGAGTTATATACTGGACTAAACCTCAAATCAGGTCATGTTTTCAATGTTAAAGGACATCTTAAGAAGCTATACCGTATATTTCTATTTTCTCAAATCAATGTCAGTTCTTGTTATCAGAACATAGCAAATAATTTGTGTACACTGCATTTGCCAGAAAGTTTTAACATAGAGTTTTTCTTGAATAATGTAAGAATTAATTTTAAAATTTTCAGCTTGTTTGCAAAGGGTTCAGAAATGATTCCCTTTTCCCTTCTAATTTCCAGAAATTGTGTTTATTGAGGCACCTATGAATTATGCTTTTAAAAGTCTATTTTATTTTGATGCTATTTTGCTTTTTTAGATGCTTTTCTCCTTTCCTTTTTGTTTTCACTTTCCTGTCCCATTCTCAACATTTTTATTATTAAGATGATACTTTTGAATGTTATAAGAGAGGTATAATTACACAGACATATAGTTACATTGGTCCAACCCCAAATATATACCTTCTCTGTTAACAATTTCTCTTTGTGTCTTCAACAATAACAACAACAACAGAATTCTAAGCAAACCAAAATATAATGTAAATAGGACTGGATACTCCTATTTATTTATTCCTTAACTTGGAATAAATTCCATACCTGATTTCTCAAGTCAGTCACAAAGAGTAACAAAGAACACCACCATTTCAGCATTTGCCAGTGGATATTTTACCTTTCTTATACCGAAAATATTCTAATATTCTTTGTAACAGAGGCTGTATTATATGACAAAATGAGTTAAATAAAAATTATTTCCAAAAAGACTCCTAGCTATAAAGTGGCGCGGTTTGCGCTTTCTTTTCTTGTGACCAGGTGTGGAAATGTATCTTTCCTTGCTGTTTTAAAGTAAATAACAAATACTAAATTCCACTGAATTCTGAAATCTACTGGAAAAAAAAGTAACTCCTTAAGATTTCTGCTGATATTTTTTTTAAGAGAGGAAGCATATTTGCAGTAATATTTCAGTCTATTACAAATCATAAGTGTACCAAGCATGTGATTTATGCAAATCAGTGAAAAAAAGTGAGTCCAAAATAAATACACTGTGATTAACACATTTTATGCATCATTTTCTATGTGGCACCAAAAGCAAGTACAACTTCTAGACTCTTAGAGGTAATGAATGCTGAAAAGAGTGACCTAAAATGGTAGACTTCAGAAGGCTGTTTGCCTGCCTGAAATCAGCTCTCTCTTTTATAGTGCTGATTAAGTCCTGCTCTAGCCAGGATTACAAATCAGGGTTGTTCCAGGTATATTATGAAAAGAACAGATAACTGTGGAAGGAGGACAAGTCAACAGACATACCTAAACACAGTAAAAGACCCATGGAAAAGAAAGCAAAGAAGCAAGAATCAGAGTATGGGTCATAATTAATCAGTGTTACTTAGAAGGTGGATAGGAACATAAACATTTCATAGATTTTGCATCAATTTTTCTGATACAGAGATGCTGAAATATGAAAAGTTGATCCTTAATTGGCAAAAGATGCTTGAGAAATTATAAACTTTAGACCACCTGTTTAAATATCTTAAATTCGGGAGATTCTTGCAATGCTTTTTTGTGCTTTTGGTAGGGTTTGTGTTTGATTGGTTGGTTTTGGTTGGGTTTTTAAACCCCTCTTGTTATCATCTCTACTTCTTTATGGGACTTAGAAGTGTAATTCAGCTTCTTCTGTGGAAAAGGTGAGAGACAAAAATTGTGGTAAAGTAGTCTGAGTCCAGGCTGTACTTCAAATATGGTCTGCAGGATACAAAGGATTCCAGTCATTACTGTTGACGGAAACTGGAGATAACTTTTATACAAAATAATGAAGGTGATTTCAATTCTTTAACACAATATATATGTATTTTCAGTACTAGCAGAGAAGACATCTACCTTCCAAGTTAGCTTACCAGTCTCAGGTTTCTTAAGTCTGTTTCAGAGCAGGCTAAAGGGAAGCTAAGATAAAGGAGATTTATGTACATCTGGTCACAGAACCTACATACGTAGAGGCTGCATTTGAAGAAGTACATGTCATTACTCTTATTTGGTAAAAATGATAGAAACAAAAATTTGGCATTTGACATATTATGACTCATTCTTTTCTCCTGTCTTGCTTTGAAATGTTAAAATATTTCATAATAATCACTTTTTAATGCATCACTTTTTATATTGTAATTTTCAACAGGCTATAAAATTCAGCATACAGAGAGGAAGGAAGTGTGTCATAGGTACAAATTTATGGAATATTTTAGAAATACATTGTCAGGGAGTGACGTTATAATGCTGGTATCCCCAGTCGTGTGTTCTGTTTATGTTTGATATTATGTTCTGTGCTTTCAGAACTGACTCTGAAAGTGAAGATCTGTTTTGCCTTGTTATCAGCTGGTTCACCTCCCCCATCGTCTGTTCTCTAGAAGAGGCTAGTGTTGGCTGGCTTGCTTTGCTTGCTGGCTTTCGCTTGCTTGCTTTGCCTTTGCTTTTTAGTTAGTTTAGCTAAGCAGTCCAATTCTTTCCCTGGACTGTTTTTTTTTCTCTTTTTTTTTCCTGAATACCATCCCAACCTGCTCCGGACTGGGACCTGGGAAACACCGAGGAGCACCGAGAGCCTGCGCTTTGTGATCTGCAGCAGCCATCCCCAGTGCCGGAGAGCAATCCCCAGCACCTGGACCCGGGCTACCACTCCCAGGAAAGACTTTCTGGATTTGTCATCTCTTCAGAGTGGTGAAAGAGTTTTGTTGTCATCTGGTGTTGTTAATTTTTTTTTTTTTTGGTGCTGGGGAGTGTTTTGTTTGATAAATTAACAGGTTCTTTTCCACTTCTCTCAGAGAAAATTTTTCCCAAACGAGGTGGGTGGGGAGAGGCCATGGGAGTTTGTTTTCTGGGGGTCCTTCCAGAGGTTTTTCTCCCAAATTTGCCCTAAACTAGGGGGGCAACAAGATTGCACTGAAATAATAGCTACTATTAATTGCAAAGTTGCAGACATAAATAATGTCTATTGGCCTCTGATGCATAAAAGTACTCATATTTGTTTAAATGTAAACCTGCAATCAAGCCTGCAGATATTAATGGGAACATTTGCATATGTAAAGCTAATCTGCTGCTAAATTAGCTACTCAAGTCAGCATTTAGTGCTGAAATTCCACGAGGATCCACAGCCTGAAAAATATTTAAGGCTTATTTCATCTATTCAGGATAGATAAAATATGTGGTTTTCATGCAGTTCTCTCAGAAAGTGATCAGAAATACTCCTGGATCAATTATTTACTGGTAGATATTGTAAGTGACACTTAAAGAAACACCAGCATTCAAGGTGACTGAAATACGTCAACACAGCTGGTGTGTGGAAAAACATCTGTTTTCTGAGTATCTAGGAATGATCTGCCTACCCCACACCTGCCAGAAAACCTGCACAATGTATCACAATCCAGCTTCAGAACATATCGTGCATACTCTGGAAGGAGTACAGGAATTCCATCTGACAGTGATCACACAACACTTAAGAATTGTTTTCCTTTGCCATTTAGTCAAAGAACATGATAAAAGGTTTTTGTTCATGACAAGAAGTGACCTTTAAGGTTTAAAGCACCAAACCAGCCTGCACTGGCTGATGTGGTCTTTCTTCATAGAATTAAGTCTTCTTTTCAAGCCTCAACCTGCTTGAATGATAAAGTCACCAAGACAGAATGTTGGAGCAGAAAATTCCCTGAATCCCTTTATTCTTCCAGTTTATGCGCAGGAGACAATAGAAAAGTGAATATTAAAGTAGTCAGATAATTGAATTTAAGAAGGAAATTAGGAAAAAAATATAGGCATTCTACACGTAAAATTTAAAATTTAAATATACTCAGGGTTATCTCATGTGATGCCCTAATTTCCAGGTATTTTTATACCACGAGTTTGCCAGGTTTCCACTGCTGTTCCACCATTGCTTTATAACTTAATTAGGAGAAAGAAAACATCCCTAAGACTTTTCAGCTTGCGTCCCTCCGCAGACAGAAGGAAATTCTGAGTGATGCTGACTGCTGTTATGACAGTTTTCTTTAGCTTGTAAACTTTAAGAGTGGGGTACCAGGCGTCCTACCTGGCATTCATTTACTCGCCTCAGAGATATAATATGAACTCCTCATTTGAATTACTGAATTTTCTGTGTCTCATTACTATTCCCTCTAAGTCATCTGGATATACTTTTACTAGCATGCATTGCATTGTCAAGCAAATTGTAGAATCACAGAATTGTAAATGTTGAAAGAGATCTTTAAGGTCACCCAGTCTAACCATCCACCTGGCCACTGTAGCCCCTAAACCACTCAACCACATCACTTAGCACCAGTTCCAGGAACCTCAAACACCTCCAGGGATGGTGACTCCACCACCTCCCTAGGCAACCTATTCCAGTGCCTGACCTCCCTGCGAAATTTTTTTTTTAATATAAAAACTGAATATCCTCTGTAAATCTGCATTGCAAAGAAAAACAAACAAACAAAAACCCAAAAACCCCTTAGCACTCTTTCTACTAATCAGAGACAAAGAAAGCTAAAATTAGTAGCATTATTTTTAAAGATGTTCTAAAATTAAAAGAAAAAAAAGGTATCATTTTTATTGGAAATAAAAATGCTCTTTTTCTTTTGTCCCATTAATAATGAATAGTATACGGCAGGAAAGATTTACTATTCCTTAATGAGAAGACATGTATTATATTAGGAATCTTTTTGTCTATTGCACATGATCACAATTTTTTCATAAAAAACTACTTTTGATTCTGATGAATTAAAAAGAGTTAGAGATGCATGTATATTTCACAATGGTTTAGAAAGAAACCATTTTGATAAATGGTGAAGATTTTGATAAAAGTGAAGATTTTCCAACACTTCAAAAGCATGTCTAAACCTACCTGTCTTCAGAATAGTGTATTACATGGATATAATCCATCTACAATATTATACTGAACATGAAGATACTTAAGCATGAGAAAGACTATTTATGTTTGACTTTTGTTATGGGTGATAGTTTCATGGCTTTATTAATAATCAAATAAACACAGAAAAATTTTAATTTTTTATTAAATTTAACAGACTTCTGATCAAAGCTTTCTAGTAGTGTCTAAAGCTCTTCAGGGATATCTCAGCCTGTCACAAACTGAAAACTACAGACCAAGTAAAAATAATAATTTCCTTATATCCAATCTATTCGTGAAAGCATGAATAATGAAATAATGACCAAAACATGCAGAGGAAATCTGCAAGACATTGACAAGGATTACGGTTAAAATTCTGGTCTCACATAAGATACTGACAGTTTAGCCTTTGGCTTCCACTGGGGCTCCCCAGGGAAGTGGTCCCAGCACCAAACCTGACAGAGCTCAAGAGGTGCTTGGACAATGCTCGCAGGCACCTGGGTTGACTCCTGGGGCTGTCCTGTGCAAGGCTAAGAGTTGGACTCTGATGATCCACATGGGTCTCTAACAACTCAGAATAGTCTATAATTCTATACTTTCTGGTTAAAATTTAAATCAAACGACTCATTGTAGGATTTGTAAAGAAAGATTACCCTGAAGGTTAGGAGGAATAGTCTTTGTGACAAAATGACATTAATTTAATTTTTATTTCAGCTAAAATTTTGAAGTTTTTTCTAAGTTAGTATCTTCCTACATCAAGTCTACTTTTACCTTTTATTTTTTCCCCCCTTGAAATTTTTGCATGGCACTTTTGGAAATTTCTAATTGTAATTTTTTCTTCCTTCAATTCATATTCAGAATTGCATAGCCTTCATCAATCTAACTGATAAAATCATCTTTCCTTTTCAAAGAATACTTCCAGACATTGTTCTGAGACTCTGAAATTAGTCTTGCCTGTACTAAAACCTGTGAGGCAGCAAGTTATTTGAAAAGAAGCAAAACAAGAGAAACATCAAATACTAAAATGCAGGTTTTTTGTCCTATAAAGAGACTTTTCAAGATCATATCTTCATTGCTCAGTGTTCCTATTTTTTTCACAGTGTTAAATATCACAGGATATGAAGTGGAAAAGAAAACAAAAGAACTAAACCCAAAATCAAGTCTTCAGTTGTGTTCCATCTGATTTCAAAAGAATCCTACCTACCAAGTTGATTACTAGTTCAGAGAAAGTTTTAAAAAGCTGCACTAATTGTTCAAGTTTCCAAGTTATTATTAAATTCAAAGCTTCAAATTATTAACATATTTTAAATAATCCACAGATAAATCTGGATTATCTCAGTTAACTCAAATTTATGTGATATAACATAAAATCTGCCTAAAATGTTCTGATACTTCCTTTATTCCCCTTTGAAAAGTGTATTAGTCTGTTATACCATCATTTAAACTGAGTGAGGTCAAATCTGAGCTATCTTTTTACTGCTTTTTTGTTTTGTTTTATTTTGGTTTCATTTTACTTTGCAGCAAAAAATGAAATTATATTCATACTGAAAGAAATAATGAATACATGTACAGGAAAACATGATTCTACCATTGAATCTGAATTTTTGTCTCTTCTTTGTAGTTGTTATCTATCTGTAATGCTTGAAAATGTTATTGCTCAATATCTCTGATTAACTGGATTACTGATAGTTAAAGTGACATGGAATATCGGTAATTCACACTACATGTATGCTACATATACATATATATACACCCATATATATATATGGGGATTATATATGTGTGCGTATCTTACATTTATATTAAACATATATATGTAGATATATATACTGATAGGAGATTATATTGTATTGTATGATATGGCATGATATGATATTATAATATTATATACCTCAGACAGACACAATATTTAAGGCCACAACAGAAATATGAAAGACTATTTCTTCATTGTAAACAAATTATGAAAACATTATTACATGAACTTTTTCTCAAGATATATATCTTCTTTCAAATCTTGGAAGTCTAATGTTCATGCCCTCTCTTTCTGTCTTCCTACCTGTCAAGGAAACCTAAACCACCCACCTATCAAAAGAAAAACCAACGAACCAAGCAAGCAAACAAACAAACAAAACCCAAAAAACACTACCTTGAAGCTTTAGTTAGGAAGCTGATATATTTCACAGACATAAAAAACAACACTGACCTGTCAGAACCCAAACTTTCCATAAGCTGGTATGTATCACTTGAAAATTTGTGCCAGTGTTGACACACAGCACTTTTCAAATTTTTAAAATCTTCTTAATGTAACAATTCCAAATTTTTTTCCCCAACTGTTCTTTTTTTTTTTTTTAAGTCATTATGTGATTCAGGGAGAAAAAATACAACAAAATTGTCAAACATGTCAGAGGCAATTTTGGATCTGTGTTTCTGATAGAGTGGGAGAGCTTCGAAGTGCAGGAGTGCAGGAGAACCAGAAGACTACATTCAAAACTGAGCAAAACCCTATAGAATTGCCAAATAACCAGTGTGAAATTCACAGACATAGAGATAAAAAAATCAGGAAAACTTTTGCTATTATTTTCTTCTGCAAAAATGCCTTAAAATTCTTTCAACATTTTAACATAGATTTTACTCATTTTGGTTAGATCCTGATACAGTTTTTTGTAACATTCTGGCCTGCTTTGAAGGACCACAAATTCCTAGATTACAATAATCTCTGGAAACCTACTGATATAGTATTAGAAAGAAGAGCCAAAGATTAATATCAATGTTAAAATAAAATAAAATAAAATAAAATAAAATAAAATAAAATAAAATAAAAGTTTCACATAGAAAAATTAGAATCATAGTATTATTTAGGTTGGAAAAAGCCTCCAAGATGATCAAGTCCAGCCATTAATCTACCATTGCTAAGTCTACCACTAATCTATCTCTCCAAATGCCACATGTATGAGTGTTTTAAATAAGTCCAGAGATGGTGACTCAACCACATCCTCAGTCACTGTTTGTCATCTTCCAGTGCTTGGCAACTTTTGGTGATGAAATATTTCCAATCTAATTCTGTCCTGCTGCAACTTGAAACTATCACCCCTTACCTTACCTCTTGTTACTTGGGAGAAGAGACTGACCTCACCTGGCTATACCCTACTTCAAGAAGTTCTGGAGGGTGATAAGGTCTTCCCTGAGGCTTCTCTTCCTCTAGCTAAACAACTCCCTATTCCTCAGGTAGTCCTCATAGGCTTTGTGCTCAGTGAGTGTCCAGTGTTCTGGAATTCAATAAACCATGACAAAAGTCTTTTTTTTTCACTAGTTTTTACTTAATTTAAAGTAATTAAAACAAGCTGGAACATTTTTGTTTTCAATATTATTTTATTTAGGTCTTAAGTAATTTAAGAATAATCATGAAAATGAGGACCTCGTGCAGGCATGAGTGCTGTGAATGTTTTGGTTAACCCTAACAAAAACCTTTACTACAGCAACATATTGAAAAAATATAATGGAAATAACTATGTTGTGCTTGCTACCCATATAATGTCCCATAAAGCAAAGCTGCCTATTGATAAATGTAAGAAAAAACCCAAGCTGTTCTGTTAAGCTGAAGAGCAAAGTTATGTTCAAAAGTTAAACCTTGCCTCCAGGAAGTGACTAAAAGGAGACTTCCCATCTTTCTACTTTCAATGTCAAGCGTTTGCTGATGCAGAGTAAGGAGTCCTTCCTTAAATATTTATATGTTGAATGGGAGCTATTTGACAGTCATAGCCTTTCATATCACCTGCTTACATGAAATGCTTTTATGAATATATATATATATATATATATATATGTTTATAAAACATGCATCCAAAGTGTTGTGTTATTTATAAAGTTCTGTCTCAAAATTTAAATTATAAACTAAAGACAAGAAGCAGAAGAGAAGAGACAACAAGAAGAAAACAAATGTGCATGCATGTTTGAATCTCATGAGGTGTCTGTTACTGTGTCTGTATTTATCTCCTTGAAGCAATGTTAATGTAATGTAATTAAAACAGCACATGACAGCGCTAAATGCTTCTAAAATGATATTGTTAGGTATCACAGTATTTTATTTTTCATATGAAAACATGCGTATAATCAATATACTAACTGAATCCTACTTTGTTTCACAATCGGAGTTCAGAGACAAAAACAAGATGCCTGAACTTGTTCACAAGAAAACAAGCTGCCTGAACTAAAAAGCCTTCCATTTAAAGATGTCCTTTCTAAAAAGATATTGCAGTCATGGCCCATAGTCATTCAAGGGCTCTAGTGAAACAGCCTGATGCCTGCACTCAACCTGTCCCTCTCTGTTTCATTGTAGAAGACAAAGAAATGGATTGTCTGACTTTGTAGGTTTAATCAGTCCATCATTTAAATTGTCAGCCAAAGAAATTAGTGTTTCCATTTTCTCATCAAGAAGATGACAAAAGTGAGACAAATTCTTTCATTTTAACTAATTTACAGTGGCTTCATTGGGACCTTAGTCTCTGTGCCTTGTTGAAGTGATGCCCTTATCATTATTTTTTTACTGTATTTTTAACTTATTGATAGGTGAGGTTTCCCAATTGGCTTCTGCTTCTTCTGTAAATCTGATGAAACACAGACATATGCACTCATTAGTTAAAAAGAAATCTGCCTTCCTCTTCTTGCTTTATCTTGACTGTCACAAACCAGTGGCCAGATTGGACATATTTATCATTTTACTTTTTTCTAATGTACTAAGCCTCCCTTTGGTCTCTTGATTGTTTACAAGGCTGAGCACTGAACCTGGCTGACTACCCTTTTCTGTATTAACGAGGTCTGGGGCTGCCAGAAGTATCAGAAATGAAAGTACCTATTAAAGAAGTTATATTTTTTCAGACTGACTGATAATAGTTAGAAAGCAATAAGGGAAGACAGGCTAAAAAAGATGTAATAGAAGTACAGTCACAACAGAGACAGACAAATTACCTGGTCATTGCATAAAAATATGTTTTTCTACTGTCATTTTTGTTACTATTTCTGCTGATACTTGTCTTGGTTGGTATTTGCTCACTGTCTTAGTTCTTTGTCAGTCTTACCATGGCATCCAAACCCAGCCATCTCCAGGCAGAAAAACACTGATCTCTTCAATTATTTTCCCTCAAAATTAATTAAAATTATTTTTTGTTCTTTTTTACTTAATTTGCAAGTGTCTTTTACTATCAAGGTCTCATTTCTTTGTTCTCTATGTTATTTGAAATTTCATCTCAGACAGGTAACATTATATAAATTCAAATGAATTAAATTAAACTTTTGCTTGATGATTTGTAAGACCATTCATCCGTCTCCAACAATAATTAAATGGAACCATTTGCAAAAAATTATGCATGAAATAGAAAAGCTGAAATGAAAATCAGTACACCAGAATAAACAATCTACTTATTATATTTGCTCATAAACCACAACTATAGCCAATATAAATGTGGGGGAGCAAGCGAGCCCAAACCTTGATAAAACCAACTTCTCTAGAGCCATATTCTTCATGAAGCGAATAAGATTACCTGGCACTGACATAGAATAATGGTGTAAGCTGAAAGTCTTTGTTCATGTATCTTTGCAATTAAAAATCTAATCTGTTTGCACTATTCCTCCAAGAAGAAAAGCTGGAGGAAAAGCTAGATCTTCAAAATGCTGAATTTACACTTTTCCGAAATACTTGAATTCCTTCTGTCCATAAAACTATATTATGTATAATCTCTAGGCCCTAGACTCAAGAAATCAGCACCACAGCTTACTAAGTGTTGAGGTACTAGCCACTCAGCATGCAAACTCCACAAGGAAAATAATGTTTTATTTTTCAGGGTTTTACAGAAGGTATACTAAATTATAATATTTCAGAAATTCTTTTGACTGTTAGAACCTGATGATGGCCTGATTTTTGCGTGATTTATTTATATTTGTCTATAAACCCAAAATAATTATGCTGTATAATAAATCTTTTTTTTTTTGTGACTCACCAAGCATGCTGCTGTAACAGAAACAGCTGAACAGTTCTATATGTTAGCTATAAATTTAATTTTTATGAACCAACACAGGAATATGACAGTTCTCAGATGAAAGCTTGCTTCAAAATACCAAATACCATGGCAGCTTGGAAAAATGAAATCACAGATGTGCTGCTATGTAGTTATTTTTAGAAATAACTTGTCTTAAATTTATGAGATATCCATGAAAAATGATTTTTTATGAATCATATATGGAAATGTTATTCATATTTAAGAAATAACAGAAAAAAAGAAGAAAAAAGCAAATAATTAATCTCAGGATTTTATAGTATTTTTGTTTTTGTGGCAATTTTTTCTTCAGTAAGAAAGAGCATTATTATATGTAGTATTTTAAATAAAAGTCAAAATGACTGTGTTCTCTTTTGTTAAGAAAACAGAGAATTTCACCACTATATATGTTTTAATGAAATCTTTGAAAATGAGTACACATAATAAAATAGTAATAAGTTGCCTATATGGGAAAGGTTGAAATTCATATAGATGTTCACTGACAAAAATGATGGCTCAGAGTATTCATATCTGGTGACAGATACAGAGAGCTTTTCAAAATACTAAGATACAGACATATAGATGATCCATCTGATGTCAATGATCACTTGGGCAAAAGGATTTTAATGTCTCAGGATTAGGTACTTGTTATCTATCAGAATTTAATACTAAATTTAATAATGCTCTCGAACTTTTGTTGAAGAAGTACAAGGAAAAGTCCATCTTTCATAAGAGCTGAACATAACACAAACAAGGAAATTCTCATGGATATTTTTTCCCCCTTTGGATACTTTTGACACTTTAGAGGCAGAAAAAAATCACAATGGGGAAATCTACCAGGGTACTATGAGCAGAACTGTCTGAAAGAAGAGCTGTGCAGCAGTATGGGACCAGACTGTGAGGTGGTGTCTGCAATCCACCTTACCTCTGCATTATACCCAGCTAAACACAGCTAATTCAAGCTTGGAAAAAAAAATTAAAAATTGAGATGGGAGTCTTTAAAAACTAACTTCAGCAGTTTTTAATTTAAAAAGCCTTAAAATTAAATAACAGAATTAAAAACCTGATTATTCTCAAAATAAAGCCTGTTTACCCATATTCTCAGTGATGATGTTGTCTAAACAGTGAAGAACCAAGTTAAAGAGTTTGTTTGGTGAAAACTGCATAGTCCCTGAATATTCTTTTAAAACTAAGAGGAAAATATATTTACAAATAATTCAAATTCATTTGGTGGCAATCCTAATGACTATGTTAATTTCTTTTTTTTTTTTTTTAATATGACAAAGGAAAACAGATAAGTGAAAAATATTTAATCTTAGAAAAATTCAGCATTTTTCAAGGCATTCCATACATTTCATATGTCATAATTCTACCTTAATTCCAGGCTTTTCTTCTGTGTCAATTTAGAAACCTATGTATTGCATTTTATTCTGTCATTGCTGAAGAGTGGCGCCTCTATACTATTGCACCTCAGGATAACTATGATTGATTTCGTGATTGCTCAAATCCATGCACAGTAAATGAACTCACATATACTACTGGAGTTATAGATTTAGAAGTTATGAAGAAGAGTTTAAGACCTTTCAGAACTTCAGCCTATCCTTACTTTCACTACACTTACAGTTACCTGTGTCATAGAAAAAAATGGAAAAATTCTATGCAATACATTTTAAGAATAATATTTGCATTTTTAAGAAAAGGAGATTCCAGTATTTCAATTTATTTCAGATAATTTTCACTTCCCCAACTGACTGCTGTATATAACAGTAATACTCTATATAAGTAGTTACCTTTGTTTATTTCTGCTATTTATAATTTGAATGACCTTTAGAGCAATCACATTTTCATAGAGAAAAAAACCTGCAGTACTAAACTAAAATTAATTTTCTGTTTAAAATACAGAAAAAATAATTAGTTCAGGGACAGAAAGGCTGCACATATGATCACAATTTACCTACATATTCTTCACGTTTAACAGAGGGTTCTCTGTTTGGTTGGTTTTAGTTTTTTTAACTTTAAAAGAAAAACTCTTGGAGGGCAAATGACTCTCAGACTATGAGCTGATGGACCACTGAGACCATATCTGCCGAGGGATACAAAAAGGCTCCTAATCTGAAAACGAACAAACCACCAAACAAAAAAATACTTGCAAATAGACTTTCTACTTCTGACCCATCTCAAATACTAATTTCCTACAGAAATGTCATCAAGGCAGCCTATGATAACACTATTAGTCAAATGCTAAAAAGCACCACAGGAAGAAACCAAACCAAACTAAAGAAATGTTAAGCAGCAAGAAATATGACCCTAATTCCAAAACAACCTCTGCCATAAAGTGTAACAAGACAATATGTTGAACGTTGTCAGGTGGTTTTGCTTCAACACATAGCATTTTGAATGCTGCTGCCTAGCTGTCTCCAGCAATTACTGAAGTGGCACTGCAGTCTGTTATAATAAAGGAATGCAGCAGATACGGCCTTGATAACACAGGAGGATTCATCAAGAACAAACTAACCACAGAGGAGAAAAGAAAGTGTAAATGAGAAGATACCTTCAGGCCCTGAGGTTTATTAATAACATTAGTAGCAGCAAAGGAAAGTCAAGTTTTAGGCAAGATTTTTTAACTTAGAGGTCTAATTTTAGATGTTGGGATCCTCATGAGTGGCCCTATTTGAAAAGTTAATTGCTATGCTCCATGAAGTCTGAAAAATAAGCTGTTGAGAATGCCAAAGGAGACCTAGACCTGTAATTAATAATAAATGACATTCTCTGTAGTGTCTCTCTTCAAATCTTACATGGCAATGACAAAATATTTCTATATTTTATTGTGATTCTGTGACAAAATTCTGTAAAGCACACTGAGAATGTGAAATTAGCACTTAACAGACAGTAAAGAGCGTTGTCAAAATACTCTTCCGGTTTTGCCATACATTTCCACAGATGTGGCAGACACTCTGCCTGGACTTCACAATTGGTTTTTTTGTAATCTGGGATGTTAAAGGCCATAATACTTCCTGAACTTTCAGAAGAGGATATAGTCTCAGGAGTTTGTAGATATTCTCTACATAAAAGTAAAAACAAGCGTGTCTTACTGCTACCTTCTAATAAAAGATGATGTTATAAATAATGCTAATCAGAAAATGACCCCTGAAATGGGGTCTTTTTATGATTAAAAAGAATACTTTAAAATATGTTTCTAAAAATGTTTCATTTTTCTTTAGGGAGGAGGAAGAAAAAAGCTGTCATACCTTCTACCTGACTTATATTTTCCTGTGTTAGTGTGCTACCTTCTGCCAATCTCTAATAGTTTTTAATCAGTTCTAGAATACTGACTGAGGCAAATATCATGATGGCTCATCCTAGATGCTCAATAGAGCCTCTATACTTTATGAAGGAATAACAGAAGCCGGTAGTTTCCAAATAAGTGTTTCTTAAAGGTTCATAATTCCAAAAAATTAGTGGTTTGGGGGTTATTTGTTTTTTGTTTGGTTGGTTGTTTTTTTCTTTTTCTGGTGTGTTCTGATTAACAACAGGAAACTCACATCTTCTACAGCTTACACCAAAAACCATCTTGATCATGGATAGCCCAGTATTTGCAGAATGATAAAACAAAATGTATGTTCCTTAAATATGCCATTGCAAAAATTTGCACAATTTCTTTGCTTGAGTCTGTAAATGAAGCAACACTCTGTGGATCTCTTACACTCCACAATAAAAATCTTACTTTGATTTAAGGAAGGGGCATGCTAAGGTGTCTGAGAATTGAGATAAGTATTTACCAAACTCAAATGTCTTCCTAAATCAACTAAACAATCAAACTCTCTCTTTTTCCTTGATAAGTCTTTTAAATCTGTCAGTCAGCTTGCTATATTTTCTTGAGAAATTCATGGAAGTTAAATAAAAATACAGAGGGATTAGTATCTGCCAGTCTTGTGAAATCAAGCCCCTTGCCCTTTAACACTAGAATTTCAATTAACCACCATTCAAAAAGTTAATTTATGGTCGCACATGAAAAAAACCCTTAAGTCTGAAACCAAAAAGGACTTTGTCAAAAGACTTACTGACTACTTCTTCCCAAATTTTCCTCTTTCTAGAAGATGGAGTATTATAGGTTTGAACTACTTACATATCACACAGTCCAAGTGTTAATCACTATTAGTATTTTAACCCAGTCAGCAGTCTAGGGTTCCAGTGGAATTAAAATTCAACACACAAGCAAAAAATAGAACACAGAAAATATTAATGTTGAGATAACATAGAGCTTGTTCAAATTTCAACATTGTATGAGCACAACAGCAGTGCAATAAAAAGAAAAAAACACCCCAAAACCCTGAACTTGTCAAGCTACTGAATTTTTGCAGCTAAATGCTAGTGCTTTAGCATGCCAGCATCCAGAGAAGGATGCAATTTTGATACTGTAGCAAAATATAATACGTGAAACTCTTTCCAAGTTTGCAGCCATATACATGCATAAATTTTAACAGAAATAAAACACATTCAGTAGAGTATAGAGATAAGTTACAGAGCTGCACTTCTACCTGCTCAGAACTTGAGAATAAATTGACTGAAATTTTAGACCTAACCATATTGCCTTACTGATAGTACATTGGAGATGGCAGTGCAAACCATCATAAAAAACAAGACAGAAAAACTCCAAAAAATTTTGCTAGTATGTAAGTCAAAGGAGGAAAAAGAAATCTGAAAGGAACAACCCTCCCTGGGATTGCTCTTTTACTTTTTTTTTTTTTTATTATTATTATTCTTTACAGTGACTTAATGAATTCTAATGAAATTACATGCTGGTGAAAAAGTCTCAAAGGATTTCACCCATTTACTTCAGATACAATTCTAACTTTGGATTTGAAATTCATAATAATGCATAACAAGAAGAACCCCCCTTGTTTTGTTTGATAATTTTCTCACAATGAACAGGGAGAGAAGAAATGGACCTTGATCAGCTTTCTAAAGGCACATCACCACCCTAGAGAGCAGCTGGTCCTTTACAAAAGCAAAAATGCATGCATCCACGAATGTAAGTATGCTTGCATATTCTTTAGACATCTGCAGTTTCATGAGAATTGATGTATTATTTTCAATGAATATTCTGATTTTATTAATTTTATTTGTTTCCTCTCTGCAAAGTTTATTGCTGGAAAATTCTGCAGTATCTTGGTTGGCTACAGATATTTTTTTTTAATTTGAAAACAACTGCATAGTCTTCTTAAAAGGATGACTTTACATACTGAAACAAACTAGAAAAGATAGAAGGAATGTATTGAGTGGTTTTCACATTCCTGAAAATGGCTGTTATACATCTTACTATCCATATTTATTGCTTCTTGTGTCACATTAGCCATAATTATTACACATTACCAGCCCATTCCTGTATTAATGAAATTTATTCTTTTACTTTTAGGTGAGGAAGATTTGTAATTTTGATTATGATATGCTCCATTAAAAAGGAAAGAGCTTCTAGTTAGAGAGTGCACTAGATTCATTAAAAATATATATATATAAAAATGCAATCTGGAGTGTTCTGGGATATTCTTTAAGCATTAAAAGAAGCAGCAAGAATAATACTCAGTTTTGTCAATATACACTGACAGAGGTAAAGAGAGGATAAGAAAAAGTGAAATGAGGCAAAAATAACAATCTGAAGCCTTAATACAGTTATGTTTCGGAAATGTTTAAAAATGGCACAGAGATGGGACACCTCTCCTATAAATAAAGGCTGAGAGAGTTGAAGTTGTTTAGCCAGAAGACTCCATGAAGCTTTAACTGTTGCATTTCAGTACTTAAATGGGGCTTATAAGAAAGATGGGACAAACCTTTTAGCATGACCTCTTGTGAGAGGATAAAGGATAATGATTCTAAATTAATTATTGTATGAATCTTTAAGAGACTTCAGGTTCCTGAAATTTGCTGAAAACAGTCCTCACATGTACCGGCACCTTCTAAGTCAGCCCTTGTAGAGGAGAGGGTTTATTTAAAAAAGAAGTGTCCTGTGATCTAAGCCCTTTGCCTTAACAAGTGAGGGGGTACCTGAGTGTGTACTCTCTTCCTGCAGGATTGTCCTGGGCACACACATAAATGGGCTCTGCATTTTCATGAGTTCTCCCCTCACCGTTCACTCTTGTTTCCATTTATGCAGGAGCTCTCTAATTCAATGATTGTCATGCTGGCCATTCCATATGGATGGCCAACGTCTCTCTTTGTCCTTAACCCTTGTAGTAAAATGCCATGGGGCCAATTCAGTAAAAACAAAGCTGGACTGATTTTAGAAGAGTGGGCAAGGGCCAGGAGAAATATATTTGTGCTACTAAAAGCATTTACAGAGATGTTAGAACACTTTTTTTTCTGTTATACATTGTAATATAAAAAAATTCTTGCTACTTCTTGCAATTCATAAAACAAATAAACAAAAAGAAACTCACAGAAGTTTCCCATAAAGCAAATTTAGCATTTGAGAGTGCTGAATTTAGCATCTGGGAGGTGCTTCATCCAAGCCACCTCTCTTCACTGTCCTGCTTGATGCATTGCCATTTTTTTTTCATTTTCTTCTTTGACTAAATTTAGCTTAGGCAAAACACATCTTATCTGCTTTTTCATGCAATATTATGGGAAGACATTGGTTCGTGGAGTAACTTTGGCCATTAATAGTGAGATTAATTCTTAGTCATAAAAATTGTAATATATTCTTTTTATCTCTACTAATATATTATAAGGTGAGAAGTACTTTATGTCTCCTCCACAAGGAATAAATCATCTCTAGCTCAAAGTCATAAAGTAGCAAATTGAAAAGTTACTTTAATTAAAATGTTTTAACATATAGGACTATTGAATAAGCTTAACTTACTGATAAATGAAGCACATTAAATTCTGAAGTGAAAACCCACTCTTGTCACCAACTGCCTTCAATATCATCATTTTGCCATCTTGAGAGCAAATTTATGCATCAGTGCTGAAAAAAAAACCCTTTCTGACAGTTGAAATTAAAAAATTATCAGCATTGTTTAGTACTATAGCTTCATTTTCCTTTTTACCCCATCTACATTTTGTTTTATATTGCTGTAGAAATGGTTGCTAGAGGGGCAAATTTTGATTAATAACACAGCTAAGTATTTTCTCTGATACTTAAGCATTTCTCAACTATCTAGGTAAGGTACAACAAATCAAATTTCAACAAGAATATTTATATACTACAAATTGGATCATAATTAGCAATTTTGTGCAGTGCCTTTCAGGAGTTCTTCAAGATGGGGGAAGTTTTTTGAGAAAGTTGTTGTAGCATATATTAATGAACTGATCGGCCTACTCTTCTAGAAGAACATTAGATCATCCTTAAATTCAGTTCATTGACCATGTGGCAAATACCTGAGTTCTCAAATGAAGAAACTATTTGCAATATAATGGTCTCTCAGTACTTTTTTCTAACAAATTAATTCTTCTAATATGAATGAGACACTGTCCCACAATGAAATAAAATCTTCATGAGCTGGCATACTCTTAAATTTTTTAGTTACTATTAATACTTGAAAGTTAATAAAGCGTAAGGCAATTATGGCAATGTGTTCTCAGTACCAATGATTGCAAAGTAAAAATTAAACAATAATAAGCCAGAACTCAAAGAAGAGGTACATTTATGCTCATATGAAGTCCACACATAAGACTGTGGACCCTAACTCACTGCTGCATAGGTCAGGACATGCTTTCTTTACCACCATTGAATAGTTAGCTTTCAAAGTTAATCTGACCATTCAATTCTTATTATAAATGACACTTTTTAACAGAAATATCAGAAAGGAGCAAAAACGTTTTGCAATTTCACATAATGGAATAATTTCTACTTTTTTAAAAAGTAAAGAACATTGTTAAAGATAGAATACTCTGTTCCCTTAATGAGCTCTTTTTTTCTGCTTTCTTCACAGGAAAATGCTCATCAGAACTTAATTAAAGTTCTAAATAAATTCTACTTCAAACCTGAAGTAGACTGGATGTCCTTCAAGAACACAGTGAAACATATGGATAATCTAAGGTCTAAAATCAACCCTGCAAAACACATAGAAATTCTTAAAAGTAAAACAAGAGTTTCCTCGAATCTGACTTGTTTTCACAGAACTTTAATTAGAGTGTTATTAGGAGAGAGAGTTCAACAAGAAGGGTATAGAGAATTTACTAACCTCCTATGCCTACAGATTGAACCAAAGTGAATGGTAAAACTGTGTAAGAACAATGCATGAACTAAGGGAGGTTTAGCAAGCAAATATGATCTCTGCGTTTCTGAACTGTTAATGCTTGACATCACCTCCTCCACTGATACATGGTCTGATGAAAGTCCAGAAGAACTAGTTTATTGTCCTATCTCATGAAAATAACAAAATATCCCTCCAGATTGTTTATCCTCCAAATTATGAAATATTCTGAGATGGAAAGAACCCAGAAGGATCATCAAGTTCAACTCAAAAAAGGGACATCTGCTGAACAAAGAGGTTAAGTCACTGAGGTAATATTTACAAATAAGTGCATGATATCCCAAACGAAAGAAAATATTATGAAGGGAAGAAAATCATACATTTCTTATGACATCAGGGAAGGGACAGATGATATTCCTTGTTTTGGAAATTTACAGCTTCATCACAAATTGGACAGTGGTCATCGTTCTGGGTATATTCTTTTAAAGAGAGGGGAATGGGAAAAATGTTAACTAAGCAGAATTTTTCCTTTGCTTGCTTCTAAAATGTTCCAGTTTATGATGTTTATGATAAGATATAATGCACAGAAAAATGTCAGTGATCTTTGAGACATAACCACATACTGAAAATACACTACACACTGTTTAATTTCAGTTTTCTCTCTCCCTTTCTCACTAGCTTTGTAATATTATATCATTCTAGTCTTCATTCTCTTTCCAGCTGTATAGTTTTATGTCCTCTTGCTACAACTCTTGCCCTACTTTCTGAGCTGATCTCTCCCTGTCATTTATGATCCTTCTACCCATCCACACCTACTGTTTCCAAGGCGTGTAAAAAACATCTTTTTATACCTCTAGGTTAGCAGATCAAAGAGCAACCTTTCCATAATGATTTTATGACACTTTCACTGCCATAGATGTCTCGTAGACAGCAAGAAAAAGCCAATATGAATAAAAACTCCCAAAATAATGACAAAGATGAGAAATTAGGGGATTCCTTGTTGCTATTCTTAATGAATCTGAAAACACAAGAAAAGCCCAAGAAATTTTTATTAAAAACAAGAGAACAGGGAATTGCTAACCCAGAGTGGCTTAGCTTATTTGATCAAATTAGATCTCATAACCTATACCAATTGAAAAACTGGACATGACCAGAAGTATCTTCTAAAAGTTAATATGAAGAAACATAACAACCTTACAGCAGTGTCTTGTAGTTTCTGCATTGAAATAACACAGTGATATGAACCTGGCATGCACCTTTATTCCAGTTAGATCAAACACCATTCAGTTTACCAATATGGGAATAGAATAAAATCTTGAGCATGAAGGTAGGTGTGGGATTCTAGACTCACCCATTCTTTTCAGCTAAGGGAAATAGACACCACAACTCTTGAAACGTTTACTCCAGGCATATTTATGCTTTGTCTCAATGATGGCAGGGTACAATTCTGTATTACTCAAAAGAATCACAGTAACATTTGGTTCTGGGAAAGCTTACTAAATGGAATCTTTTCCAAGCCAGAGCAACACATGGGAGACAAGGTATAAATAACACATTGTCCCAGGGTAGCAGTTACTTTCCTTCCCCATATAAAAGCCATTTATGAAACAGTACCCATACCAGTGGAAACACACCTAACTTCTATTTTCTCAGACTAAGAACATGGAATTAAGAAACATGGTTTCATCTTGATGATACTGCTTGCTACAGTAATGTCATATAACATTTATATATAAAAGACCATAATTATATTATGATGAAATATTCTAATTTCCCTTACGAGTGTTTAATACTGCATTATGTTTGAAACATTGTTCACGAAACAGATAGTAATTTTTTGCACAACAACAAAAACAAAACAAACACTAACAAAAAAAACCTTATCAGTATGCTATATTTAATTATAATGTTTACTGATGCAGATCCCCAAATCATCTTTTCTTTCTTATTCCAATTAATATACTTAAAAACTCATGGACAGCAAAAAATTAAGGACTATAAATCATTGTTAATGATGCAAATGAATTCCTTATAAAATGAAGGTGTTTTAGAAATGCCAAAAGAAGATCAAGGTTGGGAAAAGGTTAACAGTTGTCAACACAGGTGGGAACTGAAAAGAGTGACAGGAATTAGATGGCATTTTGAAGTAGCTTAAAATAAGGGCTTAAATCATCAACAGTAATATTTTTTATCTGTTGCATGACTTATGGCAATGCTGCTTTAAAGAGTAGTACCTTTTCAGTAATTAATCACTTTTGGGGTGTGGGATAGTTTTTTCAGTCAAATTACTCTGTTTTCTTTAAACAGTATTTGTCTAGATTTATCTCTGATGCAATTATTTTGATTTCTAGTAAACCATACCTTGATGATTGTACCTATGACATTAAGAGAGCACTCAACTCTTCTGCACTTAAAATATGAAGAAATTAAATCCATAAAGCCTTGGTTTTCTTTAAATAAAACAACATACAAGTATAGTTGTACACTAAAATAACCATACTAGTAACTTTTATATGTATAAGTCTGTTACTATAAGCTGTTTTTGGAAAAGATGACATCAAGAACTAGACTAAAACAAAAATAAGGGAGAATCGCAGAAGTCTGCAGGTGAGTTTTTACCTCAACTTCAGATTTCCCAAAAGAAAGTGCATTAACAGATTTTCAAATATTGATATACAAAATTTGGTTACAGTTTCCAGTAATTTACCAATTGCTCCCATTTTAACAGCAGTGGTATGCAAAATTTTCATGCCTAAGAGCATGTGATCTTCTCAAAGCTGAGCTACTTATTCTTACAGTTTAAGTCCCTTGATAATTTCTTTAAGTGGAACCTACTGACATTTCATGCCAGTTTCATTTATATTTCATAACTAATTCCATGAAGAGGTTAGTGCAATTAAGAAAAAATGCTGATAAGACTTTCCTCCTCCTTCCTGGGAACAACTTTAACTACAGAATCAGAAATGTACAAATCTACAGAATGATTTTGAAAGGAAGCACACTTGGAGGTCATTTAGTCCCACTTGCTTGTTAGAACAGGACTACTTAAATGCTGAGGATCATGCCCAATTTATTCTTCAAGGACAGATATCTCATACTTGCTCTAGGAAATTTTCTTCAGTATCTAATTCTCCTCATGGATAAGAAACAGCCAAATAGCAACTAAAACACCAACCAACCAACTAACTAATGAGAATCAAAGCAAGCTACAATCTTGAAAGTAAT
This sequence comes from Chloebia gouldiae, assembly GCA_003676055.1. Lineage (NCBI taxonomy): Eukaryota > Metazoa > Chordata > Aves > Passeriformes > Passeridae > Chloebia > Chloebia gouldiae. The sequence continues at coordinate 428,637 of QUSF01000029.1, forward strand.
TCTAAAAGGTACATTCATCCCTGGCATACCTAAAGTGAGATATGCAGGTAGGTTTACACAAAATTATCTGTTCTGCATAATGGAATTACAATAATTTTCCTCCTCCAAGGACATCCTCTAGATATATTTTCACCTTCTGGATAGCAAGAATTTTCAAGGAGGACTGAACAGCTGCCAATTTAGACATGTTAAAACACATTTTAAACACCTTGAAGAAACAATGTATTTTTGTGCTACCTGAAAGATAGGTAAGAGGTAGTGATGTTAAACATGAAAGTCCCAAGTGTCCTGAGGCACTTTTAACCTCTGGAAAGCACTCCTGTTCCTCAGTACCTTCTCACATCATGTGCAGGGTGTAAGGAGGGGGCTGGGTCTGTTTCCAGTTTGGCCGGGGTGTGCAAGTTGTGCAGTCAGGTGGTGCTGGGTTCCACATAGTGAACAATGGCCTGTAAATCATTTGCCTGTCTTGTACACTCTGCTATCAGTATTAGTATTGCTATTTTGCTCTTATTTAATTGCTGTTTCTAGTTAATTATTCGTATCTCCATACAGGATCTTTACCTTTTAGTGCCTCTCCTTCTCCTCTCCATCCTGCTATAGCCAGGAGGGAAGGAGGAGTGAGTAAACAGGGTGTGGTCTTGGGTTTTTCAGTGGGGAAATTAAAATTGGAAACATTACTCCTAAACCTCCTGATTTAGAGGGGTTTCTTGCTTTGTCATTATTATGCATTATGCTGTCGAAGTCAGTACAGTGGTGAAGCACTACTGATTAATTGTTGGTGCAAGAAATAATTTTATTTCTTTTAAATAAAGGATAAAGATCATCCATTGATCATCAGCGATAGATAGATAGATAGATAGATAGATAGATAGATAGATAGATTGATGGATAGATGGCTAGATAGATAGATAGATAGATGCATACATACATACACACATAAACATACATACAAACATAAGTGACTGCACTTACATATATATACGAAATTAGAGATCACAAAAGATCAGTCTTAATAGAAGCCTGCAACTCCTTATTAAGTATTTTTTGCTGATAAATTTAATGTATTTATAAATCTGGTTTTATATTATGTCAGATATGTTACCACAGATTTTCAGTATTTTCAGATTATAAATTTGAATTTCTTATTCTTTTAAGTGCTACAATTATTTCTGAATTTCTAAAACTGTCTTTCCACTTTCCAGCACTTCACAGCACCATTAGCCAGAGGCTGTGTGTGTGTATAAGGAAAATAGAACAGTTTATTCCAGTCACACTAGGGAATTAGACACTATTACCCCTAAACATTTAAAACTACTTGTCCTTCTGAAAGAAATAGCACTGCTTTAATTGCACTAACTTTCTTCTAGAGAAAAAAAAATCACAGAAAGGTTTTTCTTAAACGGAAAACTCACCTGAAGCAAATATTTGTATGATTAAGGCTGGAATAAATAACTGCTTTGAAATTACAATTTGAAAGCCAAAGAAGTTGTGGGGTTTTGCCTTTTTTTTTTTTTTCACAGTTGTCATGAGGGAGAAGAGCCTGGGGCTGTCTGGGTATATCTAGGCTGTCATTCTAAACCACCTAAGGTCATGCTTGGTGACAAGAGTAAGGAATTCTTGCCTCTGAGAAGATGGGCATGGCTTGTGGTCAGGGGAAAAAAGCATGGAAGCACAGAGGTTCTGTCTGCAATTGTTTCTTATTGTCCCAGGCTTTTGAGCATTTTTCCACGTAACTCATCCTCTTTTGTACACTTTCGTTTTTCATATTTGTGGTTGCTGTCCATTTTTCTTATATCATTGCTGTTTCCAGTAGATTGGTTTTATCTCAACCCACAATCTTTGCCTTTTGTGTCCCATAGTAGTGATAGAGTGAGGAGTGACTGGTGATTTGGAGTTCTATTCCTAAACCATGACATGACATTAATAAAAAAATAAAGCAGATAAAATAAGATTTTACACACAGATCCTTCATTTCATAGTTTTTCTCAAATTGAAAAAAAATATAGACCTGACAAGGCTGGGAAAAATATGGGAGTACTGTATATACACTTAATGGATTAAAAAATAATTTTATGTGCTCACTACTTTGTCTGGAACTGAAACGACTTGGATCCATGACAAAACTGCATCTCAAAGAGCTAATGGGATACTAAGACTTGTCTTTTTTAAAACATAAGTCAAAGTTTAAGACATTAACACAGAAATATTACATCTAGAATAAAATCAACAGTAATTGTGATCTTGCTACAAACATAAATGAGAACATCAGTGGGAAAATCATCATAAATATAATAAAACAAAAAGATAAACTTACCAAGTTTACAGTGCTCATTTTTCACAATTGTGGTGAAAGTCTTCCACTACGTCCCTCCTTCAGACTATCTTAATATCAACCTGATAAGAAAATAAATAACAAAAAAAATGAACACCCAACAAATAAAATAAAATAATATTTTAGACAAAATAACTTGAGTTACTGAAATTCTTGACTAGATCAGTGTGAGGGATGATCTTTTTCCTTTCACTGTTTTCATATTTGGAGAGCACATCTTTGACATTAAACACTCATAAAAAAAATCCAAGTCTGTGCAAATTGTTAAAGTTGCATATCTCCTCAGTTTCTGACTGTTCTCAAAATATAGTAAATAATAATGGAATCTCTAGAAACGTAGTTTATGAAGTTGTAGTTGAACATGGCAGGAGATAAAATTTTTTGCACATTGACATCTAGGACTAGAAGTAGTCTTTTATGTCTCATTTTTTTTCAAAGAGTACTTAATGCTATTGCAGGTTTATATTATTTAGGGAAGAGTTTACAAAGCAATATAACACTCAGTCATTAATTAAAAAAAATTAAATCATATCTTTTTTATGGAGAGAGGAGGTAGGGCAGGTGTAAAGGAAAACAACACTGGGGACCTGAAATCTACAGCATGGTGGTTCTTCAGTAAATATCCTCCTTCTGGTTATATATCTTAAAAGTGATAGTCCAGACACTTAGTTCATGAAGTTGAAATAATCTTCCATATTTCTACCAGGCACAGGGTTTGACCTGAAAATATTGACGTATTTTCAAGATTTTTTTTTTTTTAATTAAGGTGGCATTTTGGATTCAGAACTTTAAACAACTTCTACTATTTTGGTTTTGAGAAGCACTTGGCTGTACAAGAAAGATATCACCAAAAACTAGTATCAAACTGACAAGTCATTTAAGAATATCTCAGCTGATATGCTGTTATTTTATTACTGAAATAATCACCCATTGGTTTATCACACTGACTAGACCGGATTAGATTAGTTAGGGTTATTTTAATTTTGAGGTACCAGAGAAGTCAGACAGGAAGGTTTCTTTGCTTAGAAAATGTCTTTTTGCATAATCCCTGGAAAACAGTATAAAATATCTATTCATGAAAGAAGGGAGCAAACATAGAAGAGATAATGCTAATTTTTCTTCAGGTGCATTTTTAGGTGTGCTCTTCTAAATCACAGCTTTGTAGAAAAAAGAGAGAGGCTTGACTTAGCTATCACAAATATGCTTCCTAAGTTTATTTCTATAACTAACACTAAATCAAACTACACTTTCTGTTGTTAAGATCTCAATCAAGACAACTGTTTATATAAGAGTAGTCTCTGCTTAAATTCTTTTGTCTTGCAGTTTTTACAGCCATAATATTGTGATTCATGTTGAGAACTGAACCTAACATATTAGGCTTTTTGAATTTCTCTATGAAGAAACACAAAGCCACAGACCAACTGTCTGGAAAGGATTTCTGGTGGTCTTCTAATCAATATCCTAATTCATCTGCTGGATCAGGACTGAATTCAGAACAAAGATTGGTAAACCTAAGTATTGAAAAATACATTTCCATGACACATTTAATCATAAAAGTTAATAAAGAGCTATAATTTTAGCAATTCTATGTAGTTTTTACAAATTTATAAGGGCTACTTACCATAATTTGTTTTTGATTACTATTTTTAAATGAATTGGTTTATATAATTTTCTTTTACCTTACTGCTATCCCTAACTTGAGTACATGACATGTTTTATCTATCCATCCATTTTTAGATATTCCTGCTTTCATATCTGGATCAATGTTTTCATCAAAATTTGCCCCATTTATGTGACAGAAAAGCTTTTCCTTCAAACTACTTTTAAAGATAGCAGAAATAGTTACTTTGTCCTCTTTATAATGAACAATATGGTTTCTAAGAATAGCTATTTTTTAATAATCTACTTAGATGGTATGAAGGCTACCAGAATTATTTTTGTGTTGTTCTGTTACTTGGAGAATGTTTTTTTTAACTGTCACAAACCAGGAACACGAGAAAATTTCCTCGCTGTTCAATTAACTAATTTACTTTCAGAATGCACTGTTTAAATAATTTCCCTGCTAATGTATTATGAGGAATTATGTTGTGTGATATGCACTGCTAACTGGTACTCTAATATTGAACTGTGTTATACACAGGTATAATACAGGTCAATATTAGGAATTGAGGAAGGCTATAAGTATACTCACTTGACTTGTTAGGCATTTTGTAGAATTCTCAACAAAAAAACTAAGCAGCATAAGTCAAATTCATCTGTTAATGAAGATGAAGAGGCAGTCAAGGTAACTCCAAGAGGCAAACATAGAATAGAAATAAGAACAAACTCTTACTTTAAGGACTTGGGATTAAGCCAGACAAGACCTTTGATATTTCTTCTTAAAATATTTATGCCATTCAAAAGATTCAACCACTGAACTTCTGGATTATGCATAAAGGGTGACATGATAAAAGATTTAAACTCAATATGCTGAACATAAATGTCTGCTTAGCATCCTGCACTTCTTCATAATGAAAAGTCAGGGCCAAAGAATTTCAGCTTAGTTCTTGTTTCATTCTACACTTTTTGTCATTATGGTAAGATCAATCATCAATTATTGTCTCATTGGGAAAAGAGGAGAAACAGAGAAAACTGAGACTTTGAGTTATAGTTCTTTTCTGGAGATTATCTACTGCTTTAGGAGAACTTATTTTCCTATGTTACCTGACTTTGGTCCAGTATCTGAGCAAAACCAGCTATTCACAAACTACAGAATACTTTTAAAAAATAAAGATCTACTCTGGAAGCATGGCTATCAGAAGAATACACAAGAAATTATAGTTCAATTTTTAACAACATTTATGTTATGCTTTCAGTGTGTACTTGGCACTAAAAAGAAAGCAGAAACTCCCTCTGCCCTTCTCTGACACACACTGTTCTGAAGAGTCCTAGCATTTCCATAAAGGCATATTCTTACTTCATGTACATGCCTAATTCCCTCTGCTAAATGTTTTATTAATGAAATTGAAATGTACAGTGAAACCACATGACTGAGGCAGTAAAATTATAGGAGTAACAATGGAAAATTGAAAGATAAGCAGAAACACTGATTACCAATATTCATAACAATCATGTGAGAGTCCTATGCTTTGAGTAAAGCCTAATTTTCTTTCATAGAACCATGTTTCTCCAAATATATTTTAGTTGACAAGTTAACCCTATCTCACATATCTTACACAGTTTTAGTTAATCATAAAACAATTTGGTTTGGAAGGGATATTTAAAGGTCATCTAGTCCAAATGGCCAATTGGTATTTTCTCAAAATTTCTTTCCTCTAAAGAAGTGCTTCAGCAAAGAAACCTGTCACAGATTTTACATTACAATCACCTATAGAAAGATAAAATTTTTCTATCATGATACTTTCTTAATGGACTAACCAGAAGGAATTTCCTCTAGTCCTCACATTAGGGTAACAATGTTACATGATCTATATAAATATTAATGTCTTGAGACTAACAGAACTGATGGAAAGACTGTTGTAGACCTATGGGTTTATCATATTAGATATCAAATTCTCAGTTTGCATCTGTCTGTGGCCAATTAATACTCATATGTTTTTGGATAAACTTACTACATGACTTGCAAATAGATCCAAAATTTTTCCTAATACATGACTGGAATTTACCACACTGAAAAAAGAGCTACTCTATGATCAGAAAGTAATAAAAGAAAAAAAATTTTCCTTCCTTCCTTCCTTCCTTCCTTCCTTCCTTCCTTCCTTCCTTC
>QUSF01000029.1:434744-504045 GCA_003676055.1 Chloebia gouldiae
TCCTTCCTTCCTTCCTTCCTTCCTTCCTTCCTTCCTTCCTTCCTTCCCTCCTTCCTTCCTTCCTTCCTTCCCTCCTTCCCTCCTTCCTTCCTTCCCTCCTTCCCTCCTTCCCTCCTTCCCTCCTTCCTTCCTTCCCTCCTTCCTTCCTTCCCTCCTTCCCTCCTTCCCTCCTTCCCTCCTTCCCTCCTTCCTTCTCTCTCCTCTTTTTCTCTCTTTTTGGAGAAAAAAATGGGAAAACAGCAGGAGAGATACTCATAGCAAATCTCATTCAGATTTTCCACAAAAATGTAGGGATTTGACTGTTTAACTAATAAGATAACTGCTTATGAATTATGGCCAAACACAGACATCTTATTATTTTGACTATGCTTATGACTTTTAGAAGTTTTTTAAACATACAGGTGACATTCAGCTCTCATCTTTAAACTGCCAGTACCAGAATCAAGAGCATTTACAAAAAGGTTGCTCATTTTATACAAGAATCCTCACTTTCCCCTAGCGGTATTGGAAACAGACTGCTGCTGAGCTTAACATCTGGTCTGAGTAAATAAAGAAATTCTCAGGGTGAAGAAATCACATTTTGCTAAGTCGTTTAAGTGTCTTCTCAGATGAGAAATCAGAAATATCTTACCATAGAGCAATGTGAAAAATTACTGAGGACATTATAAGCATTTTAATTAAGAGACCTTATTTGAATTTTTGAAAGCTTATTTTTTGTGCTGTGTTTTTATTTTTTGACTATCATAACTAAGAATATTGAGGGGCTGTTATCTTAGTCACAAAACAGAACCTATTAATTTCAAAAGGACTACTTATATACAAATATACTTTCTCAGTGTAATCAAAGAATGTTGAGGCTTGATTTTATTTGTGTGCCACAAAGAAAATGAAATGGCATCTGCAGAAACAGCAGCTTTCACCTGGAAATCTACTATTAACCTATTAACCGGTTAACAGACCAGCAGATATTTACAGTTTGACATCCCCAGCTTTACCAACAGATGAAAATAAATTTTGTAATTGATTTCTCAAATGGCTGCATTAAATAGAATGCTCTTCCACCTAACAGAAAGTATCCCATTCATTATATTAAAATTGAATGGCACCCTTTCTATAAGGATGGTATGAACATGTATACATTTCAGTGGCAAGGCATCTGAAGTATCCAGTCTCTACCCACAACTGATACGCAACCTTAATTTATAATTTGAACAAGATACAATAAAGAGCCTAAGAGCAGTGGGCTTGGAAACTAAATATTTTATGAAATTGATCACATGTAGGAACCCACTAATTTTTTAACAGAAAATCAGATGACTTGCATGATATGCTTGAGCAAAAGTGAAGGATTCAATATATTGTTAGAAAATACTGAAAAAAAATTTCTATAAGCAATAAATTAGTTTTTTAATCATTGCCAGCAAAACGGTTTTTAATTCAGAAATACAGTGACTCCCTAACTGCCATTTCTTATCCTAAAAAGTCAGATGGTGCTCCACATGACCATAATCTGGTCAGAAACAAAAAAGTTTTAAGAAATTTGTCTATGGAATTAATGCTTAACTTATTTGGATTCCTATTTCTGGACAGCAGAAAACAAGAGTGGCAAAGTAATTCTGAAAAAATAGGCCATTTACTGATAGTGTTTGAAAGGCACTCCTGATAGTGGATCTTCAAACATTAGGCACACTTAAAAAAAAAAAAAAAGGTTTACTTTGGATTGTTTGGCATGGAAACCTTTATTACTCTAATGGATTATATTCTTACACTATATGGATGGTTTATGTATTAGCAAATCAATAGATTATCCATTGATAAAGTGGGGTTTTTTTTGTGTAACACAAGCAATTTGGAAACAGCTTTTGGGTGAAATTAAATGAGTTTCAATATAAATAAAGAAATTAGGAATGTGAAAAAATTCAGGGAGCATTCAGCAAGATATTGCTGTGGCAGATTCAGATACGGGTAGATACAGCATAAATCAGTACAAAGGAATTACTGTTTTAAGTAAAAGATCTAAGAAAATTTGTTCTATTATGGAGCTTATTCTAAAATAGAGTGGTATAATCCTCAAGAATTAAATTTTTTGGCTTCTGACACTGGGATGGAGTGACTGAAGGAAGAAAAAAATTACACCAAGCATCATTCTAAGTAACGCCAAAACTACAAGCAACCATGTTAAATCTGTATTTTTTAGCTAGTTCAGTATTAGATGAAAAAATGTATGTTTATTTTAATTGTGTTCTATCTTTGTATGATTTCACAAAATGTAAAATGGAGTTTTATCCTAAGGTCTTTTAAAATTTCAGACTCTCTTTTCCATACTCATTATTATTTCCCAGCTATACTCCTCATTTACTAAAGTGCATTATTTTTATTCCAAGAGATATACTATTTACTTAGAAATACACTAAAGAAAAGTGCAAATGCTATAAAATTCTCTGACATGGTGAAGTGTGGGGTGCTCACTGGAGGCAGTCATGAGTAGTGACTGCTCTGTCCCTCGGGAAATGATAGATGGGACAGATGCAGAGATTTCTACTCATTCACAGCTCATACTCCAAATAGTTCACTGCACAAAATAAGCTTCCTTCACATTTACAGTTTGCATTTTGCATGTTTGCTTCTCTGGTATTTCCCACAATGACAACTCTGAAAGATACCAGAGCATTTCTGAAAGAGCCCTTCCTCAGGGATTTCTTAGACGTCAAGCAGTTTAAGCTGTGCCACAATGATTTACTGAGCAGGCTTCTTAGTTTATATTCGTTTCTGCAGTCAGGCTAGTGGTTGTGCCTACATTTCACATACAGAGAAATACAGTAAGTCACATTAAGCTAAAAGAGCTAATGGTATTTCAGACAAAGATTTCATCTTAGATTTCTAATTATTTCAGTTATGATAATACCATATACTAAGTATTGAGAATTCTACATTGATGTTACTAGAGAATACTGTATTTAGAATACTACCTTGATCTGTCATCAGCTACTTCAGTAAATAAAAATTGTCTTTGAAGCACAGATTATTTCAGCCTCCTCTACTAGTATTCTGAAGGGTGCTCAAATCTACCTCAATGATGAATCATGTACTTGTATTTCTCAGTTCCCTATCCTGTTAGTCAAGTTCAAAATCCAACCTTCATCTGCTTGGAGTGCTCAGGATTTTATGTTTCCTTATCCTTCTGAATCTCCTTTATCTTTTTAGCATGCCAGATTTTGTCTTCAGGACTCTATGTATGATAGTAGATGAACATAATGTTTTTTCTCCCTTGCACCCATCCTTTCAACCCCAATCTTCTTTTCAATTCTTTGACTAATATTGTCTTTCTCTCATCAACTCAACAATAGCATATTGTAAGGAAAAACAGAATTTTAACCTGGAATTAAATATGACAGTACTTATGATGCAATAATTTCCTGCTGGCCAATTATAATTAGGGAAGGAAAAATTTTGAGATTTTTGGCTTTCTACTATCAAAACATAAATAGGTGTATAACTGGTTAGTAGGAAGTTATCTTAATAATTTTGAGGTTAATATTTCCTAATAATCTCCTCAACTGAAATGCAAGTATTAAAAAGGGAGAATTTCACCACCAAATACACAACAGTACTTGAACTCCCCCGATTAAATTTCAACTCTTCATGTCATTGTAGGGTGCATTATGCTAGTTTATAGCAACTTACTGTTGGAACATCAACATGGTAATCCAATAATCAATAAAACCTGCTGCTAATTCTTTGAGTAAAGGAAGAAATTTACGAGAACTCCCAGGTTCATCTTGGCTAGTGCTTCTAATTAACTCAACCTCCATGACTTAGGAGCACCCAGCCACCAGCCCTATACCGAGTCGCATCACTCTGTGACACTGCAATGCACAGTTATGTGAGGATATAAATTTTGCATACATAATGGTAGCATGGAGTAATGTGTAGAATAAATCATTAGTACTAAGCATACAGTACACTGCCAGTGTGTGAATTTATGAACAACTTCATTTGAAATTTAACTAATCAGATGGAAATGTATAGATTCATGAATGGTTAGAATGGTTAGGGTTGGAAGAGACCCTAAAGACCATCTAGTTCCAATCCTACTGCCATGGGCAGGGATACGTTCCACTAGGCTAGGAAACTCAAAGCCCCTTCTAGGAACTGAGCATCCATAACTTCTCTGGGCAACCAGTTCCTGTGTCTCACCACCCTCACAGGGAGGAATTTCATCCTAAGAAGAGATTTATTGACATACCGTGTAGCTGATATTTTGTCAGTATCAGACACTCCCAGAAAAGCAGTCTTCTGTATAGGTATATAGATATATCCCAGAGACACAAATGCACTATCAGTTGCAACATAGACCCTGTCCAGCATCAATTTCCAGACATGTTATGTGGGGAAGCAAGTACAATATGCATAGTCTAGGAGACCCTGTCATTTTCACCATCACATACAAAATAAAACTTTGATTCCTACAAGCCTGTTCCCAGGATGCCTGTGAAAGCATACAGGTTTTTGTTTATTTTTCTCCATATATAGAAATTTTTTAGAAAGTGGAAAGATAATTTGACTCATTGTTCTTACATTTTAGAGTGTTAGGAATCTGTGTTTCCAAAATAAATATTATTTCTTTTTAAATTATTCATCCGAGAAAGAAAACTACAGTAATTTCAACATACCTACTTATCACTAGAATTTTTATGGGTCACTTAATAATCGTAGCAAAAAAATTATATATTTGATATTTTTCAAACTAAAGGTGAAATTTTTGTCCAGGCTGGTTAACCTGTAGCTTAGTTTTTATTCGTTTGTCTGTTTCATAGGGGCCTTTTTTTAAAATGATGCAATAATCTTACTAGTAAATACCAAAATATCACTTTGCAGCTCTAGTTGTAAAATTTTATTCATACTGATAGAGGTCTTGCTTCAACTTGCTACGCATTACATACTCATTCAGTTAAGCTATATTTTTAGTGTGTTTCTTTCTTATATTTTACAAGTTTTCGTCTTTAGTTCAGTTTCATTCTGGTTTTTTTCTGCCTAAATTTCTTTAATAAAAAGAGTTACAATATTTCTACATATTAAATTTTTACTACATTTATAAAATGCCATAAATATAATTGGTTCTATGTAGTTTTTAATATTTGAAATATTTTCCAAATATTTATATTTGAAATATTTGAAATATTTTCCAAATTTATATTTGAAAAATTTTCCAAATATTTTTAGACATTGATGAAATTAATTAAGAAATGTTAAATTCCCAAGAAAATTTACACAAGAATGGAATAATCCAGGAAAGAACCAACAATAATGAAAGAGCTAGAAAACATAATTTAGAGATAAGGGGTGTGATAAGTAAATCAGTTCGTTCAACACAAGAGATGACTGAGGTAGTACATCACCTGACGTGAAAAGGCTAATGATTAACTGTTTTCAAATTTCACTGCAGGCTGGACAGCAAATCCTGATACAGCTTGAGAAGACAAACTCTTTGGGCAGTTAAATAATGTAGAAGTCTTCTGTCTTGAATAAATCTAGTAATTAGGACATGAATCTCTCAGGAATGACCTGGCTATAATGAAGTCTACCTCAAGACCTTGCACACTTGCATCTACCCATTGCATGTTCCTTAGAAACAAAATCTACCTAAGAAATTAAATATTGTTTCAATAACATCGGAATCTGTGAGACTAAAATTTAAGCTTATTATTATATGATACCTGAGCATGCATAAAACTTGCTTTCTACAGACACAGAGCTTTGAAGTTTTGTTGTGGCAACAAAAACTTTGTATTTATTCTCAAAAAATGTAGCCATGATGCATATGTGTACATATTAGGTATTTGGAAAACTTCAACAATGACCTTGCTAGTAAAACATTGGAAATAAAATCTGGCAAAAATATCTGTATGTTGACCTCATATTTGATAAACTTAGAAAGTAACAAAAATCAATATACAACAAAATATTTTTGCATATAAATAAATTAGCATTCTCATTTTTTTCTTTATAAACTTAAAGCCACTTGAGACATGTTCTGTCCAGGACCTGGATAACTAACACACTTGAATTTCTGAGACCCAGTTTTGTGCTCTGACTTCAACAACCTAAAATCCTCATGCTCAAAAACTATCTCTATCAGAGTTAAATCACATTTCTCCATGTAAGGCTGAGAAATACCAAACATTTACTCATCATCCTCTCAGAAAGGTGCACAGACAGGGATGTTAAAATGCTCACTAAATGTAAGTGCCAGAAAATCCCACAGCTCAAGTTCTGAAGTCAATCTTTGCTGGGCTGCCTAGAGATTCTCCTTTGTAACTAAACAGTGCAGAGTTTGGGTTTTTTAACTTACATAGAAGACCTACTGATATATTATTTCTGTTCCGAGGGGAGGGAAAGAAAAAAGTAAACAGAGGAATGTGATTTGCTTTATAAATTCAAATGCCTCTAATTTTTCTTTTTTTGGATCAGTTTATAGGATTTTCAGCTAGATGAAGGTTGCTCCAAAATCTTGAGTCCTTCAGATTACATTCTGAAAAGTCTTGTGATAACCTAAAGGTGACCAGCAACCCATTTCAGAATACAGCACTGAAAGGCATTTCAAATAAGGGCTTAAAGTATACAAAAACACTACAGAACCTTCAGCAAGGGTTTAATCTGTAGACTACTTTAAAGTAGTCCACAAAGATTAATTCTGTCACCCCCTTGCAGTTAAAATATTACAAGATGTAAGTTTTCACCAAATATTTCAGTACATGCACATAACTGCTAACCAGCTTAAACTAATTCTCAGTTCTTTTTTTCCATTAATTTTTTTCTTTTCCTTGCCACAAGACTGATGCCACAAAATCAATTTTAATTCACCAGAATGCTTGAATTTCAACAAAGAAGCACAAAAATCTAGTTTCATCAGTGTGGAAGAACCACTGTAATTTGTAGTCCAAAAATCTGTGTATTAAAACTGTAGGAACTTTTACAAGGGGATAAATATATGGGAATGCCACAGTTCTAAAATATTGATAAGTAGTCTTATCAGCATAACAAGATGAAATCCAGAGATATCTGCTTTTTTTGCAATCAGAATTTTACTTTGTTTTTAAAGAGGTCAAAATGTAATTTAGAAGTAAAAAATAATTAAGAAAGTAATTACCAATCAACAAAATTTTATTATTCTACACAATGCAGCACATCAATAAAAACACCAGTAAAAACCTTTAATGCATAACAATAGCTTTTTAGTATCTTAGAAATGTACTTGCAAGACTGTAGAATGTTATATTTTAAGTGAAGCTCTTCATTGACAGGATGAGACATGAAAGATCAGACATGAAAAGAAGACAAAAAAACACTTCTTAATAGCCCCTGTCAATATAACATAGGGCAAAGACAATCAATACCCAGGCTTCATTTATTTTATGGTTTTGAACATTTAAAGAATAATTGTTAGTATTTTCTGCCCTGTTGGGCTTTACAGACTTGCAGCTATAATGACAAAACAGATTTGCATATTTGCATTTTGATTTATATGAATTTTTATTTTAGGGGCAGGTAGTTATTATTCCCCAGTATGAAAGGTAACACATAGTCCATTAATCTGGATTCACTAAAAACACATTGTTCTACTACTTGGGATAATCATCAAAATGACCCAAACAACCAATCTAAAGGATCATAGGCACAGTATAAAATCAAATAAAGCATATGTTAATAGTATAAATATCACATTAAACACCTTAATAAATAAGACTAACCATTACAATCTACTCCTGATTGAAAAATTAGACTAAAACATCTATCTTTTTTACAAAATGCCTTTTTCATGATTTTGAACAATTATTTTTTTGGACGTGTTTAAATATAATTTTGTGTGACAGTCATACTACCATATATGAAAGCCTTACAACCTCAATTAAATGCAGTTATTAGAAACAAATATACTTTATTAGAAAAAAAAAAAAAAAACAAGAGACCAAATTTGTGAAAGAAAATTTAAGAAAAGGGTTTGCCGGAGAAACAGAGTATTTTTTCATGTTCTTTAAAAAACTGAGTGTAGCAATTTTATCATATTTAAAATATACAGCATGTTAAGATAAAAGCTTGTTAGTCTATCTCTGAAACAGTTTTAGCTAATAATAATTGCCTAAATGAAACATTAAGGCTTTTTCTAATATTCAAGAGAAGTAACAAATAGTTTGGATTTCCATAAAATTCTACCTGCATTTTTCCTGTATAGTTAACAGTCTGGGAAACTGGAAAGAAGACATATCCTATAAGCCTCTACATTAATATTTTGTAACTGACTGGCTTCAGTCCTTCAACCTGCTTGGCAGTGCCCCTATTTTTATCACTCCCCTAAGCAAACAGTTGCTGCATTAACACACTCCAATAACTGCATATGGGTAAGATTTGACCTCTTGTTTACAATAGATTTTACTAATGTTTACTAATGTTTACTAATGTCAGACCACACTATTAATGTATTTGCTAACCTATTAAATTCTATATATTAGTGATTTTTTAAGGTTCTGAAGGAAATTAGTCTCTGATATAATTAAAATTAAACTATGTTTCTCTTGTGCTTTATCTTTTATGAGCAGAAAAATCAACGAGGCAAATTATGCTTACAGAATAGAGGGTTTGTACCAAGTACAGCTCTAACAGAAGTGACTAAGAAACTGTAACTGATAAACACCTCCAAGCATATGTACAGGGCAACACTGACCACCACCCACAAGTGTGTGTAGTTCTAGGATTGGATTGGTAATATTCTGCTGAGCAGGTTTTATAGCTGAAGGTATTGTCATCTACCTCCCAGAGCAGAGATGCAAATCTTGAAGAAAATTAACTCCTTTTTCAGACTTACTTTCTAAAACTACTTTCTACACACAGTAAATCCATTTATGTCTAGAATTCTCCCTGATTTATAGAGTTCTTCCCCTTTGGCACACTAGGAACAGAAACCTCAAATACTTTTTCAATATGCTCTCACTGACTCCAATCACACCAAAAGGTGGTGATAATGAAGTATAAGGACAAGTTACTGGTTAAGCTGTTGTCAAAAATATTTTAATTTAAACATTAGGAGGAAAATAAATAACACTTCAATGCTAATACATGAACAAAAACTTTGTAATTACAATAAACGGAAATATTTTTATCTGCCACCAATGGAATGTCTCATAGTATTTGGTATTAACAGGATGCTATCTCTCATAGGTTTACATAGAACAGAGTTATTTCCTAAATACAGTATCTTAGAATTGCAGCTTTTTCTACAGCAATACAGAATTTAAGTTTAAATCTCTTGAGATTTCTTAACTTCGGGGCCTCGACACTGAGAAATGGATATTATAAAATATATTTTTCTATGTCATATAAATTGCTGAAAAAGTTGTATGCTTAAGTGAAAAGAAAGCACATAAGCCAAGATTGAGAGTACGGGCTGGAACAAGATTTGGGAGTCACATCCAATGACTAGTATAATCTAAAGCAGAAATGGAAGTATGATATCTTAAAAACTACCAGATGCACAAATTATCTGATACATTTTCCTTTAAAAATCTGCTAGGGATACACAAAATACACCTCGTCCCCAACCTTTTACATATTGTTGATTGTACATTCCTAAATTATGTATCTGAAAGAAATTCCATGGGCAACAATATCCTTCCTATGACAGGACATGACTGTTATAAAAAGAGAGAAAAGAGTGAGAAAGGATCTAACAGTAGTACCTGATAACTGCATGACAATGCTGCAACCAAAGGATGTAATTAATTTCCCTGGAAATCTCCTTTGTAATGCCAGATAATATTTAGTACTCTGAAGGATACCATGGGATGAAAGACACACAAACAAAACTAAAAAAAATATTGTCATCAAATTTAAATCTAATATGTTTTTAAGTGTGAGCAAAGACTTTATAGTTACCACACTGTTGTGATTTTTAAGGATGGCATTCCCCAAATTACTGTTCCGCTAAACAACACATCTCTGTCTCATTCTGCCTCCCCATACCTCCTTCCTCTGCAGCAAGATGGGGAGGAGAATTGGAGACTTGAAAGATAAAGAGTTGAAGTAAGAACAATTTATTGGAAACAGCAGTGAGGTAAGAAACAAACAGTATCAATATTGATCTAATAAGGTGCTCAGGAAAGATGATCAATTCACATGCAAATGCCCACCCCATGAAACCCGATATTACCCTGACTGGAAAGGACCCACCCACCCGTGTGTATGGTGTGAGGCACTACAAGGTAACTTCCAGGTCTGGGTTACGCCCCTCCTGGCTACTGCAACAAATAACTGTCCTGGCCAGAACCAGGACAAATACTAAACTGCTTAAATCATAAAACTTTTATTACTGGTAAAGGAAATATTTGGGAAGAAAAGAAAAAGAGAACCTTGAAAGTAAGGTAGAAATTTAAATAAAATATTCAGTTTCCATTATTCAAATAATCCTTTTTTATTAAATCTCACTAATTAACAGCTCCACAAAATGAAAGAAGATGGTTTTGTGGGTTTTGACCTTGATGAGGTGAGTAGGGGAGATAAAAAAAATGTGGGAGTGAATGCTATCAGGAAATATTTTAAAATACTTAAATAATAGTGATGATCAGAATAAAAAACATTTGGTTATTTTTGCATCTGTAATAATTGTACCAGCAAAATCTGTCTTATGATTTTTAATTAAATAATGCTTCCTAGGTTTGAGGCTTCAAATTTAGGAAGTCTGAAAGAAACTGGAAAGTATTTCAGTTATAATGTTAAGATCTTTATAACATTTGGCTTCCTGTCTACAGCTCTGGGGTATTCACTTGGATCCAATCCAGCTTTTTGTAATATCTTTGCACAAAGTGGTAAAACAAAATCTCTAATGTTATCCAAACATTTCACTCTTATTATTTCACACTATTATGCAGATAGCTCTGTCCCTGAGTCTGGCCTGTGAGTATTAAATATGGACAAATCCCAGAACAGACTCTATGGATTACCTGGGGAATGAGATGATGGAAAGCAATGCCATAGAAAGGAGCCTGAGGGTCCTGATCAGTGGTGAGTTGAACATGACCCAGCAGTGCCCTGGCATCCAGGAGGGCCATCAGGGCCATCCTGGGGTGCATCAGGCACAGCATCTCCAGCCAGGCAAGGGAGGGGATTGTCCCACTCTGCTCTGCACTGGGGCAGCCTCACCTCGAGTGCTGGGGGCAGTCTTAGGTGTTACAATTCAAGAAGGACATTGAGCTGTTAGAGAGTGTTCAAAGGAGGGCAATGAAGATGGTGAAGGGCCTTGAGGTGAAGCCACGTGAGGAGTGACTGAGGTTGTTTGGTCTGTTCAGTCTGGAGAAGAGACTGAGATGAGACCTCATTGCCTTTACAACTTCCTTGTGAAGGCAGAGGAAGGGTAGACATTGATCTCTTAACTCTAGTGACCAGCGAGAGGACTCAAAGGAATGGCCTTAAGAGGAGCTGAGGGATGTTTACACTGGATATCAGGAAAAGGTTTTTCACCCAGAAGGTAGTTGGGCATTAGAACAGTCTCCTTAGGGAAGTGGTCACTGCAGCAAGCCTGACAGAGCTCAAGGGGTGTTTGACAATGCTCTCAGGTACATGCTGTGACTCTTGGGGATGCTGCTGTGCAGGGCCAGGAGTTGGACTCAATGATCCTACTGAGTCCCTTGCAACTTAGCATATTCTGTTATTTGATTCTTAGTAAGTGCCTTTACAAACAAAAACAGAAAGAATTTTTTTACCAGTTGTCAGTTAAGTGTCTTGTGCTCCATTTTCAATTATTTTTTAAATTTGCAACTCTTAAGTTTTCATGCTGATTAATACACAAAGGTGTAATTTCAGCCTGAAGTGTAGGTATGGTGGAATGACAAAATAATTATTTGTCTGGCCATCACAAGAATTCCAATATACCTTTGTGTAATTGCTTCTATCTACTGGGAATAATTTTCAGGAGCTGAAAATAGAGATAATAATTTGTTATGAATATAGGCAAAATATTAATAACTAGTAAATAGATTTAACATATACTTTAATAGGTTATTTTTACACTTGTTCATCGAGGTCAGCAGAGAAGCTGACAGAGACCATTTCCATGTGGTTTTCAAGGCTTGTCAGAGTACGTCCTTAAGTATGTTAATTACTGCAAATAATTTCTGCTATCATACCCAGGTACAAAGAAAAAGAACAAGAACAAAATTAATTCAAAATATACTTGTCCTTAGATCAGAATTCTGGTGTTGCACAGTGTGGTTTTACCAAGAGGGTTGATAGGGTCAGACATGAAATATTGTCATTCCTTTATGGAATGATCAACAGTCTCTGCAACTCCATTAACATAGCATAACTCTTTGCCATAAGCCATTATCTCTGGTGGAAACTATACCTTGAGGTAAAACCAGTTATCAAATTTACTGCAAAAGAAATTATGGAAGGGCGTGTGGTCTCTCTGTATGTCTCAGTTATTTTAACTATTATTTAAACTCTTTCTCTCTAATCACATTTTATAGTCCTTCAAAACACATGCTTTACAGAGCCTGAAATTTGATGGAACCCACGGGATTTAATGAATACAAATAAATACCAAATAGAAAACTAAGGTGAGAATTTTAAAGTTTTCATCATTAATTTAACTCTCTTCATAAAGAAAAGGATATGAGGTTTTGTATTGAATTAATGGTAATCGAAGAAAGCAACATTTTTTTTCTGTGTTTTTGGGGGATTTTTTTGTCTCCTTTTTTGAAATAAACTTACTCTAGATGTCAATAGAGATAAAAGGACTTATTTAAACAAAAGAAATTGGTTCATGTGGTGAAATACTTATTTCCAGTGGAAATCACCACTACTTTATTTCAAGTGGATTAGTTCACCAAGACGTATTCATTAGACCTTCAAATCAAAAACTGGACAGCAGGAACTCCACCTACACAAAACATTAACAAGGGCATGTTATTTCTTTTCATAAAAAAACATTAAGACTGTTCTTTGTGTGGACAGGTTAACCAAAAGAAGTACTGTAATCCTCGTCCTAAAGAAATTATTGATTGAAATCCTTAGTAATCACCAAAACCAAGAACATAACAATAACACTATTCAGAAAAAAAATACTGGAAAAAAAAAGTGGTAGGAACAACACAAAAGCTTAATTTTTACAAGTCTTCTCACACTTAGTACTAGCTTCACTGTTTGTTGATATCTTTCAAAAAGGACCAAATGCCAACAGTCTTCAGTTTTTTCTACTACTTTTGATCATACAGCTTATAAAATTCAACTTACACAGCCTAAGAATCAGCAATAAATAAATAATTGATTTTCATTTTCTGCTGAGCCTGATTGTGGTACTGCTGAATTGCCATCTGTGACCTGTGCTTTCTCAAACTACACACTGCGATGTTCTGACTTAGTGATACCTGTTTAGCATACGTTTTCTTCGCCTAAACGTTTTTTGAGGTCTGTCCTTCTCTTCCTTTTTCAGACTGTCCTTGTTCTTTCTCAGGTGATATATACGTTGGCATTGCTGCAGTTCCCAAGGAAACGGAAATTCAAGTTTCAAGCTGTGTTCCTCATCTGTTTATCTGAGAATTGAGAGTCTTTTTCCTAAACAAGACTGCCCTACTCACTAAACTACTAACCTGCCATTACTAAAAGCAATTTCTCCTGATTATTTATGGAAAAACAAAACAAACCAAACAACAGAAAAGAACCAAAGAACCCACCATTACTGTATCATCTTGTTTAGCAGGATAGAGGTGTCTCTGTGGTCAAAGTGGATGGTGGTATTGCAATACTGTTGTATTACAACATTTAGTAATGTAGTAATAGTAATATTACAGTTACTGCTACTGGAATTCCAGACATCACATCATTAAACTACTTAGGATCATGCTGGTTAATCACAACTCAGTTGGTGTTTGTCTACCCAGCTGAATCTGCCATCAAGTATTTAGCTTGGAGTGCCTAATTTTCATATACATTGTAGAAAAACATGCTCTGTCTGCCCATACTTAAATGTACTGTCAAAATACATTCTCTTGCCATATTCTTGGGTCTTATCAACTCTGCTGCTGAGAAATTATTTGGCCATATTAGCTCTTTGAAGAAAATAAGAGCTTCTTCCCTTTGTCTGTCTTAACACTTGCTGCCTTACATTGGACTGCACACTGTCATTTCAATTCAGCAATTAGCATTTCTTTATAGTAACATTGAGTACCATACTATAGCAAAGAAAACTTTAAATTAAATAGTATTTTAGTATCTGTTTTTAAGTGCTTCTGTCAAAAATTGTAACATTCTCAAGCAGTACAATGTGTGGATTGTTGTAAGTTAAAAAAAAAGTCAATATGATCATTTTAATTCTTTGATTTCTGCTCTAGATTTCTTTACAAGTTAGCATTTAAGGAAACAGCTAAAATAAAAAGGTGTCAGTGCAAAAACATCCTCCTCGCCCTCTTCTGCTGCACAACTGCCACAAAAGCTTCAATATGAATAGGATAGTTCAATGTTCCTTTATGCTGAACTGATTATCTGTAATCTAATATTATATGAGTTGTTAAAAAAATAAACTAAAACCTTTACATACTCCTCAAAGTAGATTTAAACCAAAGTATCAATCAGAATTTCAGTGAAGAATGAGTAAAACTGAAGGGATGAGTCTAAACAGTTAATTGATATTTCCTGATTATGAAAGGAAAAAACACTGGCTTCAAATGTCTATGCATGTTTGTTACTTTTGACTGTTATTTGAACCCTTTAATCTAAGACTAGAAAGAACATTGAAGAATACTGTGTCTTTGATGACTATATGTCATCTAAAAATATGCATGTCTTCTGATACACATCCAGAGAATTGCTGCAGTGATTCTGAAGGTTGAGGCATAAGTTTTCAATTTATTATTAACAGCTTGAAAAAAGAGAAGCATATAAGAACCCAGCATCACCATAAATATTCTCAAAGAAATTTAGAAGGACAGATACTTCAACTTTTTGAGTGTAATTCTGTAGTACTTAAGAAGACTGCAAAAAATACATTAATATTCAAGCACAAAGAAATGTGATTAAAAGTAACATCCCTTTTTCAAAACAAAAAGGTTGTTTTCTCTGAAAACTAGTGGCAGGTGGTGTCACAATTTGCTGAGGAACCTATAAAAGTAGGTTTTGCAAAAAGAGGGAGACGAAACAACAAGAATAACAAAACAAAAACAAACAAACAAAAAAAAACACCCCAAAAAACCCAACAAAAACAAAACCCAAACAAAACAAAAAGAAAACCAACCAAAACATTATTTAGTAACAGAGTGAAGTTTGGGAGATGTTTTGTTGTTATTTTTTCCCCACCAGTAATTTAACCAAGGCTGAGATGCTTGGCAGAATATTTATTTTATATTCACCTGGTTGAAGCTGTGCATACTGAATGGATGGAAAAAATATGTTGATGTGAGATAAAATGAATTGCACCAAAATGGAGGTAAATTACAGAAATTGTTTCAGTTAAGTACCACAATTAATAATGAAAATTTGCATATTTTTTCTTAATTAACATTTTTGTTCCATACTTTCCTAAATCCTCTTTATCTTTAAAATTAGAATTTAAGCTGTATAATATCTATTTTGCTTAAAATATAAAACTTCTATTTAAGCACAAGAGTCTAGGTCTCTAATACACTCTATAAATAGGTTTCAGAGGTTTGCATTTAATTTTGGAAATTAAAATGAAATGAAAGGTACTAATTTTGGATAATATATATTCTCTCATTTTTGGAAAGAAAATTATATATGAAAACAAATAAAATAAAGCCATCAAATAGAAATTATTGCTTTAAATACAGTGACACACAAGTCTCTGTGTATACATAGTTTCTGAAAATATTTACTTCATCTAGCATCTAAAACACAGTTCATCAAATGCTGATGCATTTGATAGCTTTCCAAACACTAGTAAGCAAATATAAAGATGCTGAGAGCTACCCACTTAAGACTGTTTAGGGAAAGGTAGCAGGCTTTTACTCCTCTACCATTCCCTTTTTTTGTTTTCTTCTGATGGACAAAAATATACAGAGAAAACAAAGATAATTAGTTGGAATTTTCAAATAGGAAATATTACTTTAAATGGACATGCTATATAAGCAACAGTGTTAAGAATATGACCTTGGAACTTCAAGTCCAGATTTAGTTTACTGAGCTACAGCTTACGAAATGTCATTACTGTGTATACTGCCATATGTTGTCTAAATATCTTAGCATATAAAATTAGGCTGCTGCATGACTTTCTGCTATTTTCCCTAGATGCAATTTCTTTCTAAGCATACAAAATAGAGACGATGTGACTTAGCATGCATGAGGAGGTCTCAGTAGGAAATGCGAATTCGGAGAGAATTACACGGGCTTACTGTTCAACATCAAATTGATTTTGAAATTGCTATATGACAACTACACTATAAAGCTCTGCATAATTTGGAATCTCGGTTTTTATCTGGACTATTATCTTTAAGAGTTTAGAGGATGTTGAGATCTGAAGTTGGTCATTTCAAAGAAGTGCACATAATGTTCAGCTGTTATGCTTGTCAGTTTAAAATCCACTTCCAGCTGAGGTCTAGAACACAGAATCACGTTCATTTAAACATAAACTTTTCCATCTGACATCTTCGGCAACTGAGCATTTGTGCTTTGTATTTTATGTAGCTGAAAGTACAAAAATAAAAAACAAAACAAAAGAAAATTACTTAGTAAAGAAACATTTTTTGCATCAAAAGAAATGTTTCTTGTTTGTCCTTGTGCTGTAAATAAAATTCAGGTTGTTGAAGTTGTGAGATTGCTTTTGGTAAATACCAAGGTTTGATCATAGATAGCAAAAGTGTAGACCCATTGTTCTTTCATTACATTAGTCTGAGAATCAGATTTGCAATATTAATTCATAAAAAGAATGGAGATAATAATCAACTGCTTTGCTGCAAATGGATATGAGAGTGGCTGGACCAGGTCAGAGCAAAAATCTGTCTCACTGGGGCTAAAGACAGGTGCTTAGGGAAGAGTATAAGCATGATGCAAACATATTTTTGTGATTACAGTAGACTTATGTTCTAGCCAAGTTTCTAGTAATCCACTGTTTATAGACATCCTAAGCAAAAGTATTCTCTTGAGGTTTAACAGCCTTGTATTGATTTTTTCTTCTAAGTGCCTTCTGACTACATGTAGGTCCAAGAGCCTTTTTATCCTACAGAAACATATACATGCCTAAAATATAAGTTTTGTGAAAGGGACATATTCTTTCACTGCTTCTGAAGTGGCTTTTAGAAAAAAAAAATTAAAAATATATATTCTGGTATTATTTTTTCTATAAACTTGATTATGCTTCTGGCTGGAAACCTGATAGTATGCCAACATGTTCAAAATGTAATACCAAAGACACTCCTTCATTAGTTATTTATACAAATCTCCCAGGGATATCTAGAGCTCCAAAACTATATTTTTTCAGACATTACCAATTGACTACCGTCTACTTTCTTAGGAAGAAGAGATTTAGCCAAATGTTTTCAAAAGATATTGCAGCAATTTTGGTGACGTTTTAGAAAACTATTTCCAACTTATCACAGTTAAAGTCTTATTACTAATTAAATTTATTTGACTTTACACAAGGTTACTGACAGGAAAAATATTGAAGATTGAAGATACTGAAAGATATTGAAGATACTGAAGACTTTTCTGATATTGCATATTATTATATCAAAATTCGAAGTCTGTAGCCTGTGCCACAATAAGTTTGCAGCATATAACAGATTTTGCTAAATTTCTATGTAATAGGTATATAATTACTGTGTATTTCATATATTTACAATTCATGCAAATATGTCTTTAAAGAGATAGTTAGAAACATATTTCAAATTATCCTCACAAACAGGGATTTTTATA
This sequence comes from Chloebia gouldiae, assembly GCA_003676055.1. Classification (NCBI taxonomy): domain Eukaryota; kingdom Metazoa; phylum Chordata; class Aves; order Passeriformes; family Passeridae; genus Chloebia; species Chloebia gouldiae. The sequence continues at coordinate 452,658 of QUSF01000029.1, forward strand.
CTAAAAAATACTTTATGCATTTTTTATCCATCTGAAATGTTAGTAAAAACTATGTTTTCACAAACAGTAAGAGGTCAGTAAAATGGAAGTTCTAGGGTTGACATAGGCATACATATGACTATATTTTTTAGCTGCAAACTTAGCAACTAATACTGTTGAAGTAATCTTCAAAATAACATATTGTTCATAGTAGTCTTTAGTCTTGAAAATAACATTGTTTAAGCAGTTGATTGTCAATAAATGCAAAAGAATAACAATACAGCTTGAATGCTTTCCAAAAAACAACAGTTATACAGAATTACTCTCAAAGCACTATAATTTGAATAAAAAAACCCAAAACCACTGTTTAACTACAAAAGAAAGTTGTAGTTTTCAATGACCAGAGTTAGTAAAAACAAACAGAATAAATCAAATAAAAATCCCCCCAGATTTGATAGGTTAACATCAAGGTTTTAATATTAAAGGTAATATGGCCAGTTTATAAAATGATCAACAGAATTTATATTAGCATAAAAAAGTCTTGCTCAGACTGTATTTGGAAAGATACAAAAAATTTGTGGTCATACTGCAAACTGTGTCAGAAATGTATACTCCACTTATATGAAAGTAGATCAGAGATGGCTTGGGACTTGGAATAATCTGTTTCTGAGGTACTCCTTACTTTGGGGAAGAAGCAAAGGAATTTTAAATAGGCATAATGAAAAAATAAGAGCGGTTCACAATAAGAGATGTTCAAAACTGCGGTAGGTACAGAAATACTGCTATATTACCATACCTTGAAATTTCAAATATTACTGAAGAAAAACCATCAGTAATCTGGCCTGACTTTGAAGTTAGCCTAGCTTTCAAAAAAAAACGCTGGACTACATACCTGCAGCAATGCTTTACAACACAATTTTTTAAGCTTTCTCTGAGAGCTATATATATCAGTGCTGTTCTTGGCAAAGGTGATAAATATATGAAAAACTTATTTGCATATGATTCTGTAGTGTAATTTGTGAGGAAGAAAACTGATCGCCCTAATGGCCAAAAGGATGGAGTTAAAGACAAAATGTTGCCTCATTTAACATCTGGGGAATACTCAGGGGCCACTCACTGTCTGAAGGTAGGTCAACTAAACAAGCATATTTGACTAGCTTCTTTAGTTCTCAACTCTCTAGTGTTTGTCTGTACCCTTAGCACCTTGTATTCTTGCATTTGTACACCACATAAATGAAACTATCAGGTTCTCCTACTCTTTCTAGTTCTTCCTTCCCCAGATGCAGAACACACAGGTCTTTTACCTTGCTCTGAAAAACACTGAACAGTCAAAATCACTGCCTTAATTTCTGTGCTGGTTCACTTGATTTTAAACCAGAACCAACCTTCCTTCCTTCCTTCCTTGCTGAATCCCCTCCCCTCCCTTCCCCTCCCCTCCCCTCCCTCATTAGAGTGACGAGCTACAAGTGAGTTGTCATATCACCGGTGATCTCGCTATACATCGTGCAACCATATCAATGCAATGACCAACAAAGAACATAATCATCATACTGAAACCAAAGCACAGCACTACCTGACCTACTAGGAGAAAGTTAACTCTGCCTCAGCCAAGAAGAGTGCACCCCCATATAACATTTTCACAAAGTTCATACTGTGATTAACTCTGGACCTAGTCTAATTTTTATAAGGTAATGGTGGTTCCAGTCCCTGGCTCTGCAGATCCTGTAAAATCCCCATGGGATTATCTAGAAGCTGTTGCTCAGTATTGTCCTTTATCTGAGACTACTCAAGCCAAGAGCATTAAAACACAGCCTTAGACTATTAAAACAAAGCAGAGATATTAAATCAAAAATTTCTCATTACTTATGTTCATGTTCATGTTCATGTTCATTTTTCTAGTGGTTTCTTGGTTTTTTAAAATTTATCTGGAGTATTTTACACTTCCCAAACTCTTAGCTTTTCACACATATACAAACCTAATCTATATGCAAGCAAAGTTTATCCAGAGTCCAGCAAGTTTATGAATCTATTTCTGAGGTGGGAAATGTATTTGCTGGAAGGCTCAGTTATGTAAATCAGGGTTTTTTTAAGGCAGGTTACTGTGGACATCTGGGCTACCTCAAAGCAGTGTGAGGCAGGCTGATTTGAAATGTGGTTTTAATGTACGACAGCATGTTTTGCAGGGAGAAAGGCCCAGTTTGGATTTTCTGACCTAGCTGGTGCTCCTTGACAGAAAACTCCTTTGAATCCCTGGATTAACTAGACAGAACTCTGCAGTGTTTCAGGAGATTAGGACACAAAAATTAAACTTCTGGAACTTTCAGGTTGGAACACTTATGGGAAAGAAACAATGTCATAAAATGGCCTTAGAGATTACACCAGCCTCCTTCTGCATCACAGCCTCAAGGCAAGTGTCTGCCTAGAGCAAATTTTCACAGCTCAGTAAAGAACCCTTGAAAATTAATGTTTTTAATGTGAGTGCTAGCACAGCTCATACTATGAGATAGCTTAGTACTAGGGAAATGCGAAAGACTCAAAATCAATAAGAAAAATCTGATAAAAAATGCATTCTGGAGCTCAAAAGAAAATGATAGGTTAGAGCGATGTAATTTTACATTGCTGAAAGTTCTTTTTTATTTCCCTTTTTCAACATTTTTAATTCCCAAACAAAACACATCATGGTACTACTGTAATGAGCTTGAGGACACAACTAAGAGGTAAAATTAGATTTAATGGAACCTCCTGATCCCAGATTCATGCTTTTGATGGGACCAGACCTACATGCAGAATATCCCTCTGAATGTGGGGGGAATAAAAAGGAAAAGAAAAAATGGGGTTCTATTGTTGAATAATGGGGGCAAGGTTACAAGTAACAAGCTAAAGAACAAAGATGTTAAGCAGTGAAACAACCACAGGCATGTAAAAAATAGAAAAGTGATGATCTAAGTCCTGGAAGTGGTGGGAAACTGAAAAGATTATATCCTTTTTTATCAAGGATACTGCATGATAAGCCAACTACAACTCCAGTTTTGACCAGTTTAGCAGCAAAAATTTGCTCAAACAGTGACTGTTACTATAATAGTAAAAGTACACCCCAGCTCAGATGGCCTTTGCCCACAAAAAGATCACTACACACAGAGCTTGTGTTATTACCTCTTGAGACACATCCATCTTTAAAGGTGGAAAGGATGAGCCAATAAAAAACGTAGCCAAGTAATGACTTAAGTGAGGCCTGCTAATAACCTGAGATCATAAACACATCTCCTTCTGTGTGCCTACGTGGATTTTCCACCTAGCTCCCTATTTGGGCAGAGGGAGTAAATAAGTATCTCAGCTCTGTGTGTGGATAGGATTCCCACTGGGGGAATGAATGCAATTCTGAGATTAAAGCCTTCATCTCAGAGGCAGACTAGCCGGTAGAAGGCAAAGCCATGACTCAGTGGTCTGAAATTAGACTTTTCAAATCTTACTGTCCCCTAAAACTCCTCTCCTCCTTTGTTTCGGTGTTTTGTTCTTTGTTTTGCTTTGGTTTTGTTTTACTTTCTTTTCTTTTTTTAAAAGGTGTTAAATGTCTTAATATTCATGTTTTATTAAATAGATACATTTTGATTTCTTCTGTGGATACTGCCCTTCCTGCTTAGTAACAGCAAGGAGTGTTACCGTGACAAGCCTCTGTTTTTCACTTCAGAATTTATTCTCCTCCCTAAGGGGTATAATCATTCTATGCTCTGGTTATGGATCTTCTCTCACTGAATTATCAATCTTCAGTGAAATGCCTCAATAAGTGACCTTATTTTCAGGTGCTGAGCCCCTAGCAGCTCCCTTTAAAGTAAATGGAAGTTGCCAGAGGCTCAGCATTTCAGAATCAGGGCACTTAAATTTCTTGCCAATCTCTGGATTTAAAAACTTGGCTTGAGGTTCACTTTTCTTTTTTAACTTTGCTCTATAATCCAACATCAAGGGAAAAGTGATGAAAGCTTACTTAACTCTGAGAAAGAAGAGATCCAGCTTTTCTGTCTATTGGAGTTCATTATTAAAGAGACAGCGTGCATTAAAAAAACACCTTTTAATTCAGGCATTTTTTTTCTAATATGTTAAAATTATAAATAAAAATGAAGGTTATGCAGCTCAGAATGATTTTTTCCTTCTTCTTCTTCAGCTTGTTAAGTTTATGTTTGTGACAAAACTGCTTGTAAATCTGACATTTACTCGGACTTGGTCAGGTTCACCTGAAGTATTTCTAATGGGACACATCTTTTAGTTCAAACCAGCCTGCCAATCCTGTCAGATCATAAGTGGGTACCGACCTGCTTTCTTAACAGGCTAAAATAAAAAGAGAAAGCCATACCTACAGTGTTAATACTGTATCTTGTTCCAGACCACAGATATGAATGAAGCAAGGTCATCTCAAGAGATATGTACTTGCTTTAGAGCAGTTAATACTGCTTGAAAATAGACAAATCATGAATTACTCTCTATACACACAGGTCACTGTGATGACATTAATGTTTTCTTAAAGCTATTATTCTTCCATATTTTGTACCTTTGTTTTGCTGCTGAGTTATTTGTGACAGGTTTTCAGCTTTGATACACAGCAGAATATGGTGCTTGGACCTGAATAGAGGTATAGACACTTTTTGGGCCAGAATTTTGGGAAACTAAGCCAGTTACTGATGGTGTTTTCCTCTTTGAAAGGAGACATATATGTAGTACTAAAGATGCCACAATTTTATTTCTTCATGAGAATATTTCTTGAAATGTCTTCCCTTGCATTAGATACTAGGTAATTTCCATTTGTTCCATTAAAGAAAAGTACGAGCTGATGAAGAAGCTACCAAATATGCAAGTCATCATAGCAGAAGAAAACATGATGGTCTTTCTTTATTGGAAATTTTATACAGTGATGAATAGTAAATAACCAGGCAAATAGGAAGTAAAACCACTGTACAACTAATTTTAAAGTTATCAGGACTTGAATGAGATATGAAAAAATATGAGAGACAGGAAAAAGAAGAAAAAAAATAGATGTCAGGAAAAGGTATTATCTACCTCTTCAGCATCTCTGGAGTACTTCGAATAATGCACAAATATATGATGTATTTGTGATGGTGGTTAACAATTGTATAACTCTCATAAACTGTGAGTACCTCAAATATTTCCCTTGTCTCATGGGAAATTCCTGCCTGCAGAATTCTGCTTAACATAAGTGCATCATAAGCAGGGCATGAAAAGTACCACTGCCTCCCAAGTAACACCATCTCTCCCATCTACCAATAATTTTTTTTTATTCAGAGATTATTTTATACACATTTGGAGAATGGACCCCTGTAAATCTGCAGAACTAACAACATAAATCACAAGCATTCAATGACAAAAATCACGCTCCAGTGAGTCATGCCACTAAAATGTTTTAATACTGCTCTTTTAAGAACTTTTTTTACTCTTGTTATTTATTCCTCAGTATTAAATTATTAATGCATTTAACTTATTTTTGAATCATTTAGACTCAAAACTTTTTTCCATGGAAGTTTCGATTTTGAAATAGAATTTTATCAGAAAGGAAGAAAATCTTAAAAAGAAAAAAACCCCAAATATAAAATAAGACAATTACATAAGAGCTAGAGGAAAGCTACATGGCTCAAGTAACACCTCTTAACAAATAAAAACATGTGTTACTGTTTATGTTAGAACAAGGCAGGCCGTGTTTCTTTCTGTTCAAGGTTATATACATATATATATATATATATATATATATATATATATATTTAGGTATCCATATGTAGGCGTGTAAGCTCCCATTATAAACAATGCAGATGTGTCAAAACAGAAAGCAGAGCTTAGAAACTAGATTGTCAAATAACCTTTCTCCTTTCACAGAATCAGTGAAGAGCTGAGGCTGGAAAGGTACTCTGTAAGAAAACTTGTCCAAGTCTTCTGCTCAGACAGGGCTACCCAGAGGCAGTTCTAGTACTATATGCAGATGGCTTTTGAGATCTTCAAGGATGGGTCCCAGCACCTCCTGGGAAATCTGCTCTATCACCCTCATACACACCCAGACCTACTTTATGTCTGTGGGAAATTTCCTGTGTTTCACTTTTTGGCCATTGCCTCTTATTCTGTCACTAGGCACTACTGAAAGCAACCTGGCTCCATGATATATATTTTATGCATTGGTAAAACCCTCCTGAGCCTCAGGCAAAACACTCACAGCTCACTTAGACTTCCCTCTTATGAGAAATGCTCCAGTCCCTTCATTTTTGTAGCCCTCTGCTGCACATCATGTGTCTGTTTGTCCCTTGTACTGAAGAGTCTGAACTGGACACAGTTCTCTGGTAGTGGCCTCACCAGAGCTGAGGAGAGGGGCAGGATCACCTCCCTTGGACTGGATGGCAACACTCCTCCTAATGCAGCCCAGGACACCATTGGCCTTTTCTGCCATGTTCAACTTGATGTCCCCCAGGATGCCTTGACCCTTCTCCACAGAGCTGCTTTCCATCTGGGTGGCGTCCAGCATACACTAGTGCTTGAGGTGTTCCTCCCCACGTGCAGGATGTTGCATCTACCCTTGCTGAACCTCATGAAGTACCTATCAGACAATTTCTCCAGCCTGCTGAAGCCTGACTGGATGGCAGCATGATTCCCTGATATTTCATTCATTTTTGTGTCATCAGGAAAGTATTTGAGGATATACTGGAGTACACCACCAATAACTGGGCGCCAATTAGATTTTGTGTAGCTGATCATGATCATCTGAGCCTGGTCATTCAGACAGTGCTCAGCCTGCTAATTCAGCCTACACATTGACATCTCTCTGAGGATCTTATGGAAGCTGCATCAAAGGCCTTACTGACTCCAAGCAGATAATATCCACTTGTCTACCACACTCCCCTTGTCTACCTCAGCAGTCATTTTGTTGTAGAAGTTTAACAAATTAGTCAGGCACACCACAAGATGGTCAAGTATGACAGAGTGAGACTTTCTCCAGACATCACTAACAATGTTACCTAGCACTCACTGAAAGAGTAAATATTTGGTTGATTAGTAGAACTACATACAGATCCTTAGCAAGCAGGCAGCCAAGGCTTGCCTTCGACTGTGTGGACATGAGATCTTGCTTTGCCAGACCTTTCTCTCCTTTTTATAGAGATATTAAACTCAAGCCTATCCTTGCCCTTCCCAAGGCCAAGTAATGATTGCAAGCAGCATGGGAATCATCCAGTTGCATTCACGGGAATCATCCATTGCATCTTGCATTCTCATGCAAACAGCATCCTTCCCGCTTACTTCCCTATCTCTAAACTTTGAGGTGCATTTGTGTTGCAAAGCTGAATTCTGAGGAGCTGTGGAAGGAAGCAGGTAGGATGAGATGGGCTGGCTGTCTTATCCTTAGCACTGGGTTCATGGTGCAGCTAATGTGGAGGTAGCAAAAGCATGCGGAGTTTTCTATTTCCCAACTACAAGCAGTGCTGCTAGTCCTCTCCAAACACTTAATATTGGAGGATAGATACTTCAGCTTTTTCTAGTCTGAGTAATGGTATAAATGTTTTCTTTCTTCCACCTGAAAAATTAGAAAGTAAAATAGAAACATTCTATGAAGTGAATTCAGCTCATGGGTTGTCAACCCCCACACAGTATGCATAAAGGTAGCCCAACTTCACAAAAAATTTGAATTTTACTGCCTGAATTAATGTAAGCTACTTTTCACTACAATTGTTTCACCATTGTCACATTCTAGAAGAAATCAAATACTGCTAGTTAAACACAAGTAGTGAATTACATCTATTATATTTATATCTATTTGTGCTGTAATATAAGTTCAGGAACAGCTAAACTCAATAAATCTACTTTAAAAATTGCAACGTAAAAAATATCATAAGGTGCACTGCATTACATAGATCTATCTTTTGTACTCTGAAACCTGGATAAAGTGAGTTACTCAAATGGGAAGATAAATAAAAATATTCTAGAGATTGGTGTGAATTTTGGTGTATGCTATCATCTTGGCTACATAGAAACAATGACAGCAGAGACTGGGTACTTTAGGATTAGAAATTCTGTGCAAAGTAGCAGGACAATTAATTCAACTTGAAAACATTCCTGAGCTACTTGGCTACTGAAAAAGATGTAACACGGAGTTGTGCCAGCCTCAGCATTTAAATTAATATCCACTCTAACTCAGGAATTAGTTATCTCATATTCATGAAGTCTTACATTTTTGATCTGCACAATGTAAATACAGCAACTCATGATACAGAATTGGAAATATTCATTTGGCTTTTAGTTTGCCAACCAATTTATTACAGTTTGAAAGCAGATTACTGATATGTCAAGTAATGTGTTAATTAGTCAAATTTTTTTCTTCACAGAGTCTATGAAGTTTCATGATGTGAAGAGAGCTTAAAGATCATCTGTTCCTGCCAAATGATTTGCTATGTATAGGGAAAACTTTCACTAGACCAGGTTGCTTGAAGCTTCATCCAGCCTGCTTGAAAATTTTCAGGGATAAGGCATCATTGGAAACACAAAACAGGGCCATTAACTGAAGATAAAAGGGCTTGACTTTTATACAAAACCCTACAGAAGATCTCACAATTTCCTTCTACAAAAATTTTCAAAGAAATAATATCACTTCTAAAACTCGTGATGATCCTTCCAGTAGAAATGCTATCTTAACCATTCTGTCTTGCAGCTGAAATATAATTATTCATTGCACACATTTATTTCCTGATCTTTTTTCACTGCCCAGGCCCATAGCTCAGTAGTTTTTCTGTGAAAATAAGCACATTTTAATAACTAAAAAAAAAAATCATCCTAAGATTCTGAATTTGAAACGTGTTGCTGACATGTAGCAATCTACTTTCTATTCATCTTTCTATTTGAAAATCCAGTTGGTTTCACTGGGAATTGTAACTGATAGATTTATAAAATTAGCAGAACTCTGACCCCTCTTTTATTCACATAAAAATATGATATCATAGAGATACACATATGATGAAAGAATTAAGATAGCTGAAGATCTTCCCAATTCAGTTTTGAGACATTGACTAATTTAAGATAAACATCATTTAAAATGGCAGCACAGGGAGTCCATATGTTTGCAGTTAAGGTGTTAGTTTTACAGACTTAGAAAGAATGGAATCTGCCCAACTATAAATCTTGAGGGAGTTTCAAAGCTTCCATTTCAGTTGGACAATTTATTCAATCTCTATATTCTAGTCAACTATGCCACTGTATTTCAATGTCCAAATCTCTTGACACTGTTAAACTCCAAAACCAGAACCCCTAAGATTCCCATTAAGTAAAAATCTTTTCAGAAAAGAGCCCTGTTAAAATGTTTACAGTGGACGTTAATAGGTCTGGATGAAGCTATAGGCTATGTCTTAATTTAAATGCGTTTTTTCCCTTATCCTGTGTTGTGCTGACCTAATTTTTCATGGAAGAAAAAGACAAAACACAAAATCAATTAGATGATAACTCTTTGATGTCTCTTCCCAATGGAGAAGGAAAAGCTCTCAGGCAAACATTTTAGGAATAGTCATGATCTAATGCCAGGGGAAATCATCCACTATAAAAATACACTGAAGGGGGAAAGTTTTGCAGGATAGAAAGAATCAGAAAAAAATTACAGAAGTTGAATCTAAATAACAGTGAGAATTTTTACAGTAGTTGAAATCTCAGTAGTATCTGTGAACAAATCTTCTAGTAAAATTTATAGTAGATTATTTCAGTTTTGTTATTCGACTGGATTCTGGGTAACTGGATTCTATCCCTCTCTTCTCTACTTATAACAGCAGTTCCTGTGGCTATTCTAGCAGCAAAAGAAGTGCATTAAACACAATTTACATAAATTTCATACTATAAGTATCTGCTAAATCACAGTCCAGTTGTTACTGCCAGTCAGTCTTAGATATGTAACCACGGATCCTGCAAAATAAACAAACATTTTCTTTGAGGAAAGAGATGCTTGCCATAGCTGTTATCTAGCCTTTCCATAGTGTTTCCACAAAAAAAACCAAAAAAAAACCAAAAAAACAAACCCCCCCCCCCCAAAAAAAAAACCAACCAACCAAACAAACAAAAAACCCAAAACCACAACAAGGAAAGAATACCACTTATCTCTTCATTCTAGTGGGATCATGACCTTTTTCCTGAAAAGAACGTTCTAATGATAAAACACAAAATGAGAATTAGGGAATCAAAAACTTGGGCAACTGGTCTTCTTAAACTGCCTTTGGTGGTCAGCTGACTTAAGAATATCATACAGTGATTTCTCTGGCAAAAGGAAAATAAAAAGCCAAATTCGAGCACGACAGTATTCTGATCTGAGCTTTATCTGTATGGGATAGACCCCCTCATAAAATCCAGTCTTGCTCTCTGCATCATTCTGTGTGTTACACTGACCAAGCATTAAAACAAGGGACAGCACCTTAAATTAAAACCAATTTTCCAACTTGCAGAAAGGCGTACATAATTTTTATACAAAAAAATATATCTTCATCTTCTATAGAACAGTCAGCTGATGGACTCAAGAATGCTTGAAAATGAGAAGTATCATTTGCAAATAACCAAGTCCAGCATTTGGAAACTTTGACTATAAACAACCAGATGGAGTCACCTCCAGAATTAAACAATTTGTTTGCTAAATTGTGGTGACTGTGACTCATACCAACAAAACAGTTTTATAATATTCTATATATTGCTTCAGTTTTGTTAATTTGACATTAGATTAATGGCTCTATGTCCTTGTTTAGTTTAGACCTTAATATTTCAGGAACAAGGTGGTCTTCAAAAATTGTGTTCAGCCTGTGTTGCTGTTTTATTCATATGTCAACAGCACCTGGTAAGGATGTACTGTAATTTGCTAGTTCAACTTCAACTCTAAAACTAGTCAAGGTTCTAGAAAGAGAATGTAAACAGGTATTAAAACAGTGAATTTGACTATTCTGATCAGCTGAATGTACCTTGGGGCTATTCCTCGCTCAAATGCACCCTGTTCCAATTACTATTACTAGTTATAGTGGCCATGGATTGATCTATTCTTTTTTATGGGGATCCTTCATCCTTCCTCCTCTGGAGTCCACACAACCTCAAGATGGTGACTTCCATAACTTAGGAACACACTATATCATGACAGAAAAAAAAAAAAAAAAAAAACCAAAAAAAAAAAAAAAACCTAAACAACTGGTAACAGCAGTAAAACATTCCGTTTTGTTTTCTAGACTTGTCTGAGACTACAGAGACTTTGAGTTACACAGGACATGGATAAATTTATCTTAACATCCAAGAAAGCACTTTAAAACTAATTTTTGAATGTTATTCTTTCATTTCATTTGGCTTAGAAAATTAAAAAGTTCAGACTGTTTTACTGAGCCAAAAGGGTTCTGCACACTTTTATCTCATCACATTTTAAACAGTTTCCTAATGTCAGGATTATTAGGAAGAGCCTACCTTTATGTAATGTACTAGCAAAGATAGTACTTTCAAACGATTGAGGATCTCAGTTAAACATTGCTATTTACTTCAGCAGGCTACACCCATCTGCTTCTATGGCTGTACACTGAGAAAAGCGAAAAAGAAAAGATTCAGTTTTCAAGAAATTCTGCTAATCCCTGCCTTGTGAGGCAGGTGCCACACCTGTGTGCCACACTATGTGTGGCAAGGTAAAATCAAAAAGGCTGTACAAAATTCCTCCTATATCTGAAAGACATCTGGCTATAATTTTCTTCATGGCTCCCAAGGACAGCATATTTCAGGTCTCTTTTCTATTTCCATAAAAACTCAAAAAATCCATGCATGAGAACTTTTGGTGCTTAATGGTTAAATATTTGGCTTGAACTCCTTTAAATATAACAGTTTTAACCAGTTTATCTAGCTGCATCTTGAGTAAAACCACAGATATAAGAAAAACAAACTATAAAGAATATTCTACAGCAAACTTGGCCTCTGACAGATATTGTATATGAAAGGTAATGAAATGGTTTCTCCTGGGGCACTTCAGGCTACAGAGAGACTGCAAGGGAATTCAATCCAAGCAAAAATATACCAACAGAGATATCACAATTAGCATAATTTATGTTCTTAACAAATATTAAAACTCCTTTCAAATGATCTTACAGCCATATTCTACTTTCCAGAACATGAGATTATCCAAAGTTTTTTAGGAAAGCAGGATCCTCCTTCCAACTTTTGTCTGGTGGCACTCATGAAAATAGAAATTTTAGGTTTATAGTGAGTTGTGAACTAGTAATTTAAATTACCATGTTCAGTTAAAATGGAAATATTAATGCACGAGGTGCTTGCCACACCTCCATTTTTTCAACATGGTTAATGACAACACTTTCACCTTTGCTCAGGAACAATATTACAGTATTCAAAGGCAAAGTTACATGAAAAACATTATATTAAAAGCTAATTCACTATTAATTAAATATTATACAGCACTTTTATATCTAGATTTATCAGAAGGGTGTTTTACTTCTCTCTTACTCTGGAAGCAGCTTTGGGAAGGGATCACAATCTGAGGGGCATAGTGAAACATCTCAAACAAACTCAAAGTTTCTCCTTCTTCCTATTGTCTCTTCAGGCTCAGCAAACCTGGAGGATTCAAAACAATGTCACTGATCCTCTCTACTTATTTGTATGGAGAGAAGTCAAGGCTGACCACTGATTCACCTGCAATCCATGCTCAGTGGTAATCCCCATTTTCCTCATATTCCTCAGGAATTTTAATTTTAAAGGGATTCATTTTAGGAAAAAAATAGTTCTTAATCATATATAAAAGGGTAAAAAAATGTCTCTGGCAACTTTGTGATAGGAAAAGAAAATCCCCTTTTGCGGAGATCACACAAACATGTTCTGAAATAGAATTTCTTTAAAATCTGCAGTCAGGCTCTATCAAGAGAAGGAATCTTTCCTCAAGGCATGAAGAAAGCTATTTCACTACATTTGTATCCCACTCATTTACATGTAGACATAAAAATAAACAAATATTATTTTTTGTTATCTCAGTTTCTCCTGTTTTTCTGTTTCTTTTTAAGTTATTCTTGTGGTTAATTCCACCTCTTCCTAACCAAAGTGACTATGGCTGTGTAAATGCTACAGGCTGGCCATGTTTTCTGGAGCTGCTCTCTCTGAAGCTGTGGCACTGGACTCCCACTTAATCAGCCACCCTGGGCATGATCCTGCCCCCATCCACAGTCAGAAATCCTGTCCTGGTCTTGCCTGCCCCCATTCTTGGGGATGTGGGGATTGTCTCCAGCAGCACACAGCACTCTGCAACACCCAGGCAGTTATTTGGGAAAAAATCTCACTTGGAACAGTGTGTTGAGGCTGTGTAAACCAGCAATCCTCCTGAAACCGCATTAAGAGTCAAGTAGGATGGTGCCCTGAATGAGGGTTTTATAGAGGAGGGAATAGCACTTGTTTCCAGCCCAGCTTATTAACTGAGGTCCCCCAGCTGAGCTAAGGTGGGGAAGACCATTATTCCTGGCCCCATGGAAAAGACTCTGTGTCCAGACCAACTGACTGGCCATGTGTAGATCCCCACGCAGCAGAAACAGGAGTTACACATGGACTCCTATAGCCATATGTCCTCAGTCCTGAGGAATGCCAAGATCTCCCAAAAGAATGCATGAATCTCAGAGGCTGAAGCTGAAGGTCTGTTCTCTGCCAAGATCCCCAGAATACCAAGATCTCCTGAATGAATGCATGTAGCTCAGAGGCTGAGCCTCTGTTTTCTCCTTGCATATGACCAACTCCAGACACATCTGTGCCAGGTATGGGGCAAATTCAGGTGGCTCCAGAGCCCACTGGCCAAAGCTGAGCCTGGCAGCCATGCTGGTGGTACCTCTGGAAAATATACTTGTATAAGACCAAAACCACCCCACAGGCAGTGGAGGAAAGAACAAAAGTGAGAGAAACAGCAGTGAAACCACTGAGGTCAGGGAGGAAGGATGGAAGGAGGTTGCTGCAGGCATTGGAGCAGGCATTCCCCATGGAGAGCCTGCAGAAGAGGTTTTGCTGCTGAAATCCTGCATCGTGTGGGAAAGAGACCCACTGGAGCAGGGTAAAGAATGAGGAAGAAGAAAGATGAGAGGCAAACCATTATGGACACTGACTGCAAGTACACAGTCACCAGTTCTGGAAGAAAGAAGAGAAAGCTGAAAATGAAAATTGGCAGAGAAAAAAAGTGGAGGAAGATGAGTGAGGGAGCAGCTTGTTGGGAATTTGGTGATAGCCAAGACTAAACAGCCACATCAGGCAATAAGTTTCTTCTCTGACAGTATTAGGTTTGGGAGAAGATAAGGAAGATATAGCATGTACACTGCATTAATGAGTGTATTACACTGCATTTCTGCTGTGAAATATTTAGATATAGCATTACCTGAAGACATTTAAGGTTAAAAAAATACACAATGAAACCAGTCGGGTTTTTACTAAATTTAGTAAGAACAAGTGTCCTTTATTTTGAGCTTATTCATTTATTCTCTTTCTCTCCCTCTATGAAAATAAGTTTAACAACTTATCAGCTCCTCCCAAACCTGATTTTTGAGGCTGTGATAAGTTTACTGCAATTCTTGGAGACTCGATTAAGCTATTTCAGTTTTTAAACTGAAAACCTATAAAGGACATTCCTTTCCACAAAGTAACTCATAAATGTAAAGCCTGGAGACTTCCATCAATGACTGTGACCCTTCTAACCTTAAACTGAGGTTTTACTTCAGAAAATCTAAAGTACTGACTGTGAGGTGTTCCTGAGTAGAGAATCATTCATTTCATAGGTTCAGTGGCTGGACAAGAGGTAGAAATTAACATTGTTATGGTGTGTTTTTATGAAGAGTTTAAAATGGGAACACAAAACAACCAGTATTTTAAAGAGTCCAAAATTTGTTAGAAGATTAAAGCAACTAACACTTAAGAAAAGAATACCCAAACCCAAAACTAAGACCCCCACTCCAAACCCCAATAAGTTTTATAAAGGAATTAGAAGAAACCTTTTCATACAGAAGATGTTTATAAACATCCTTTTCAAAAAATGGCTATTGAGACAGATAAAAGTGTTTGCTAGAGTGGTAGCAATCCCTTGTTTAATTTCAGTTTAATTATTTGTAAAGAGAAGATAAACTAGTTTCAAGTTCTGTTGCTGTACTTGAATGAGAACCCATCCCTATAGGAGGAGAGCTAAAGAGGATGGTTATGCATGTGCATGTCCTGAAACTCCCGTAGAATGGTAAGCTACCTAGAAAAAGTAGGTGAGATTTTCCCCAAAGTCAGGGGCCATACCTTCCTACCATGGCTGTGTTTTATGCTTTTCTGGAAATCCCAAATACAGCACAAAAACCTGTGAAAACTGCTTGCTTGTGTTCTTCACCTTCCCAATTGATGAGCTAGAGGTATGGGAAATAAACTTTGAAGATGCACTTAATCCTTTTTTCTTTTGCAGCTGTTCACATCATAGTGCAAATCAATTTTCTCTGAAAATCCCAGTAGGTTCCCAGCAGCTGCAGTCCCATCAAAGATCAAGGACCAGCTACCTGGTTACCACTGCCATTTGACAATTCTGGTACGAAACATATATTTATAAAAAACTGTCTGACCTAAGTTCCTTTTTGAAGAAGGAGGGAGCAGAGCACAGTTTACAGCCACAGAGCATCATCAGATGATTCCATTTCCTTCTTCAAAAGTGTGAAATCTTTTAAGTTAATTTTTTAGTGGAAGATATTTGGATCATTCAGTTTGTCCAGTAAAGTATCTGTGGTACAAAACTCTAGTTCAGACTTTATCCATCAGCTCTCTCTGATGAACATGTAATAGAAGTTGCGTGTGCTAGGAAAAAGCCATTTGGAGTTCCTCACTCTGTGCTCCTTGTCCACCTGGGATGCCAGAGAGACTGCAATTGTATTCAACAGCTGCAATTCTACTTATGAGTAATAAGCATAAAAGGGCAATTGAAGGCTCCTTGAAGCATGAAGAAATTCTGCATCTGTCTGCTGCAAAACTAACTAGCAGGACCGTTGTCCTTTGGTGATTGTAATTGGGTCCCTCCATCCTTGTCAAAGTTCCTAGCAAAAATTGCTGAGAATAAGCTCTTCTTAGGGGGTAAGTTGTTGCTAACACAGGCAAGTTCAATTTCCACCTTTCTGCAACATCTTTATTGACTTTCTTTTTTCCCTACTCAGATTGATTAACATTATACAGTTTTGAATGTATCTTTTAAAAATCCCACAAAAACTCAGTGGGCGGCCAGAATTACTTGAAAATGCAATTTATATTCATAGCACAATGATATGTGAAAAGTGTTTATGTGAGTTTTTCATAAAGTTCTTTTCAATTAATGTGTTAAGTGTATGGTAAGGAAAACTCTGAGATATCCTTGAGTCTATTTGTGTATCAGTCAACAGCAGTCTTTTCTTAAAAAACCACAACCCTAAAATTAGTAATGGTCTCCCACCTCATCTAAGTAAGACCATATTCTAACATAATCTGACTTCAGATTCTGAATGTTGGAGTTAGGGATGGTATAAGGCCTATTAATAAAGGCTATTCACTTAACCTGTGGGTAGACTTAGCCATTTCTGATGTTTTTTTCTTAGGTATACTAATCTTTCAAGATTTCTAATGACAGTAATTTGCATTTGTATCATAACTCCCCTATAATAAGTACTAAAAAACTCTAAAAATGTACAAACTCAGGAAATCAGTTCTCCATACATCATTCTGCAAATCTCAATAGACTTTTAATGGTTTTTTATATTTAGGTCAGTCAGACCAGAAGCTAGGATTAAGACCCAAAGATATATGCCCCATATTAGGAGCATCTTTGACTTAAGGACTATAAAGCTGCCCTCACTTACACATCCATACAGAGCTCAAGAAGCCTTTGGACAATGCTCTCAGGCACATGGTGCGACTGTCGGGGATTGCCCTGTGTAGGAACAGGAGCTGGACTCTATATATTTAGTAGGTCTCAAAGGAACAATTTCATGTATTATCAGATTTTTTCTACAAGTGATTCAGTTTTATTTAACAAAATTTTCATTTGGTTGAAAAAAAAAAAACAGAAGAAAAATTAATGCTATGAACGACAATATGTAGTGATTGCAGGGAAGAAGTGCATGAGTTGTTTTTCACTATAATCACAAGATCATTCACTGGTTTGTATTAAAACAGCAAGTAAAATATATTTTTTTTCCATTTGAAAATAATGTTAGAAAGTAATTTAAAAGCTATGGTATTATCTAAAATACTAGGTGACCCTTACTCTAGTTAAGAAGACATCAGGGAACATGATTAAGCAGGATTTTCATACTTTGCCTCTCTCAAGAGTGTATGTTGCTTTAATACTATTTTGAAGAAACACAATAAGATAACAAACAATTATTTTCAGGTATCAGAAACGTGCATTTCAGCTTATATTCCTCATAGAAAGTGGAAACTAATAAAGAAGATTAATTTAAATAATATGGAGTTATCACAATTTTACACTAAATAATTCTTCATGGTGTCTTGTCTCTAGACCTGTGTAGAAATATTGCCCTTCAAATTAAGAATAAAAATTTTGGTGATTAATTTATTCAATTGTTTCCTTATAGTTCAAAGATATGTATTTGAAAATGTTTTAATTGGAAAGATTTTTAACTTTTATGTTACACTAGGATCATAATTAAAGCTGTTTTTATCACTCTAATTGCATGTAATGAAACATTTATATATTCTTTAGGAAATTAACGCTTATAGGTATCATGAATTAGAAATTACATTTTACACATATGTTTAGATGAAAACGCATTCAAGGAATCTTTAATGTTAACATAGCCATTGCTGAATATCAGGTAGCTGGTTTTAACAAACATTTTGCTGCAATATCCCTAGGTCTAGCTGAGACAGTGGTGTGAGAAGGAATCAGATACTTGGCTATGAGTGATCTTTGCAGCTTCAACTGTCCAGTTCAGAGAAGCACCAAAATGTCTGAAAATGTTTCTATGATTCTAAAAATCTGACTGGTGTTTGCAAGCTAATTCTTCTCACTGTGCTTAAGTGGTTAACAGAAAGATAACATGAAGGAGAAATACTACAAGAAAATATGCATGTTTCAGAAAAACGTTTCCCTCTGTAGGGCATACTTCATATACACACACATTTTTATGGATACTCACACACGTATCAGAATGGCAGGTAGGACAGGTTTTCAAGATATTACTGGACATACTGTCATCATCACACAGAGTAAGACATAGAGTTCCTGAGATTCTGCCAAGCAGAAACACCAAGCAGTTCCTGGCAGGCAGGCACTGCCCAGTGTAACCTATGACACCTGCCCCAAATTTCCAAACCAGCTTAGTTTACCTAGTTAACAGAGCTCCATATTTGCTCTATACCATAGCATAAATGCACCAACTAATTAATAGAAATCTTACCTTTCCATTTAAATACCGATAAGTCTTCTTCCTCAATGTTCTAAGAAGAGCATTCAAGTACTTCCTAATTTTATTCTGAATTTTTGCTCTCTTTCTCCTTTTTACATGAATAATGTCCCTAAAAATTATCCTAGGTGATTAGTCATAAGGGGTTCAACCACATAAAGAGAAATAGCTTTGTTTTTCTTAAGAAAGGTGCAGTGATAGAAAGCTTGTTGGAAAAGTGAATATTTTATTCCTGAATGTGTCCCACTTATCTTATACTTCTGCTACAGAACCTTAAGGTGTCAACTATCATTCAAGACGTCTGCTTCTAAAAGAAAATCCTTGCCCAATAGCTTTAAAAGATACTGTGTATTGATCCTCAAATTTCTCTGAAGTCACTATGGATTTAAACATTCTCAAAATAAAACTTTGGTGAAACATTTGAAGGGATTTTTCCTAAAAGTGTTGCTAAAAAGACAACACTGTAGGAGTCCAGATTCACCAATTAAAGGGAGCACGTGATTTGCACTGTGTTTTAATGTTGCTTGAGTTTGTATTATAAAGAAAGGATTAGTTTTTTAAGTTTTTGGCAATTTAGCACTTTTTAAAAATAATTACTCATTCTGTATGTTTCTGTCACTTTTGATAAAATTCTTGCCTTGTGGTTAAGAAAACCTTGCACAAAGTTATTGTGAGAGAACATATTAGCTAGAAGTCATGGGGATGAAAGTTTCTTGTTGATGATGTGGAATAAGCTACCCAGTTTCTGTGTCCTCCCCTTTTTCATGCAGCTTTGGGTATTTCAAACAAATTTGTTTGCAAGATCTTTCTCATTGATGTTGCAGCAGTTCTCTGACCACAGAGAGAAACAGAACTTTCCCCAGACAACGTTCTAGGAAAGGCTATGACAAGATCAGAGGAAAGGACAAGAAACAATTCTAATCTCAACTTGCTGCACCTGGTATTGTGAACATGTGTAATGTGTTATGGAGAGCTGTTTACCAAAGGGTCGTTTCTGGATTAGCAAATGCTGATGGTGTTGTGATTGGAGGACCAATTAGGTCCACCTGTAGTGAACTAGGTTATAAAAGTATGCATTTCTTAATAAAGATGATCAGCCTTCTGTAGATGCATGGAGTCTAAATAACTTACTGCCTGGTCCTGGCCTGTTGCACTGACACAGTGATGCATAATTGACCAATACAGATCCAAGAAACATAATAAGATAGGAGAAGTCATGTAGAGCCAGGATCAGATAAAAGAGAGTAGATGTAGCCAGAGAGTTACCTAACTCTCACTAATATAATAGTTTAGATAAACAGCACAGAGTGAGAAAATAGGGAAAATAACTTTTTTACAGTGATTCAGATACTAGGTATAGAGGATAGCCCAGTCCTTGGAATATCTGTTTAAGACAGAAGATTCTCTTTTCAGACAGGGATTCTTCCATGTCTATCAGAACACAGATGTTTTCCTTTTTCTACTCTTTATTATTGTATTATTATTATTTTCTACTCTTTATTATTGTTTGTTCTATTCAGACAGTAACTTCTAGAACATCCACTTAAAAATGTATGTGCTGGGTTTGTTACTTTTTTTTCTATTCTCTTCAATTGGTGGATCAAAAATGGGAATCTTTATTTCTTAGTATTAATTTTTATTTTGCATTGTATTATCTATTTATTTCAAAAAATTAACTTCAGAAAGCATTTAATATCCTGTTTATAAAAATAAATGGGCAGATAACATTATATCACTACCTGCACATAATAGAGAAAATGGTCAATTTTCTTTTAAAGCAAGCTTCTTGTATTTTATTGTATTATCCCACCTCTCCACCTTCCCCATTCAAGTAGCATTTATTACAGACATAGCATTATTAAAAATAAGACTCTAATGAGACATTATTTTATAAAAATATAAACTGAAAAATGTCCAGGACATTTTATTAATGTCTTTAACAGTCACAATCATACTTACATTTTAAAATTCTAGGTACCTGTTTTATATATGCTTCAATTATAATATCTGCTGTAATTAAATTAAATGCTATTCAGCTTGCAAAATGCTATAGTTACTTCCTGTTCTTTCTTCTTCAAGAATCCTTGAAGGTTACCCTGCAGTAAGCACAATATACATTGTTGTTATAATCCAAATTGACTACAATTCTGTGGTATTCAGTGGTCATTTACAAACAATGTGTAGGGGTTTTGTGCACTGATTTCTCCTCTTTAGACTCACAACACATTTTTATGTTCAGTTATTTTACTTTAATAAAGCCATTATCAAGTCTATAATTCCCAAGACTCTTTTTATTATGGATAGTATTTTCCTTTCCTTACATAAAATTGTTGTAAAGATGTGATGACCAGTATGTTATGAACTAGCAATAATTGTGAAAACTCTAAATGGAATAAAGAACTGGTGTTTAGAATAATAAAGTATGAAAGTGTATTTTAAAGCCTTGACTTATTGCTCTCTGCGGCCACAATAAATTTATCCAAATAATTTTCTGGTCTTCTATAATGATGTCAAAAGCCTTAGAGCTGAAGGGGAAACAAAAATTGTTAAACGAAAGGTAACCTCATGAGATGAGCTTCCAACATGCAGCACCAGCCTTAGCAAGAGCCAAAAATCATTCTCCTTCAAGTGTTCTTATCCTTGAAAACTCATGCCCCACTGAAACCGCCAGACCAAGCAGGTCATTGCTTTCTCATTCAGGCCTCAAGTAAGCCCAGTCTTGAAAAGTGACTACTGTCTTTTCCTAGGAATGACAGCGCAAAGGAAAACTTAATATTCAGAAGCATTTTTTTAGGCAGAAAGGATTGAGAGGCCTGTAGGATAGACAGGGTACAAAAGGCAGCCACACAGAGTCACAGGGCACCGATTAACTGTGAATTTTGTGAGAAATTACCCTTTACTGAGAGCTGCTACTGCCTCTTCCCTGGAAACTGTGGCTCATCTTTTTAAATGGCATGTTCAATTGAAACTCATCTGAAAGAACAGTGAAAGGGAAACAGATTATGATCTTTCTCCTAAAGTTAGATTTTTGAGGGGTCCTCCTTGTGTCCCTAACAATAAGAGTCACTTAGGTCTGTGACACAGAATTTTGTAACATATTTGGTGGGATCAGGAAAAAAGATTTTAGTGCATTTGCAGACTCATCCTAAACCATTAATTAAACCTGGCCACATACCATAGAAAAAACTTGGCTTCTATGACAGTAGATAACTTGATAACCTTAATAATTTATTCCAATCAGCTGTGTGGATATCTTTCTATAAAGTAATTTAATGTGAAAACTGAACCTTGACTTGCTGACAGCAAATGTAAAACAAGTTATCATTGGTCACAAAGGGCATCTTGTGGTGTCATAGAAATGATCACCATAAGAAAGTCTTCAACAACCAAACTACCATACCAGTATCTGAGATGCCAATTTTCCCTTCACATGTTTCAAACAAGAAGTAAACATGGTGATTATGCAGGTCAAAACAAACAAACAAAAAAACCCCAACATGATATTTTATGCAAATAAAAAATCTTGTCTGCATATTTAATTCAAGTGCAGAGCCTTGCTTAAAGAAATGTGGGTTTGCTAGAGCTCAGGGTTGGTAGGACTCAGTCTGGAAAAACATGGGCAGATTTTCTGAGTGCCATGCCACCACTTGGCATTTGTAGCCCCTGAATAAAAGGGTGTTTGAGATGTTCATTTCTGGTGTTTGCTGCTGCTTGTCCAGCGCAGTGAAGGTAATGCAGCAGTTTCAAGACAGTTGAACAGGAATGGTCTGGCTGGAATATTTGTCTCCAGCAAGGCAGGCTATTTCTGTCTGCTGTCATCTCATCCAGGGAATTAAGGGGAAGAGTGGATAGGAGGCAGTATGGAATCTCTGCTTTTGACTATTTCTTTATGTTTTTCATTATGCTATAATGTTGCCCAAACATTATTCTAAAACTCCCTCTGAAACATTACAATGATACTCTTTTCCTAGGAAACTTGCTCCATATACTGTAACTCACCACTGTGTATCTTATGCTTGGAAGTTTTCTCAAGGAATGGTTTGCTGGTGCACCAGAAAACCTCAATAGCTGTCATGGCTGACCATTCTAGTTCCTGTGTGTTCAGTCCCAGTGCTCTCTCGTTAAGGATGCAAATCACAACCGTATGTTATGGCTGGCTGCTCCTGGCAAGATGACAAGAGCATGAACCTGAGAAAGCCAATTCCTGTCCACTTCACTGGGTTTGCCCAGGCCAGCACTGGATTAAACAGAGGAGAACCTTCATTATACCGAGGCAACAGGATGCTGCCACCTATATTACATATTAACAAAATTTTGACATTTCCTATTAGGTATTTATTTGCCAATCTCTCTCCCAAAGAGTACTTTGTAGACAATGCCAAAAATAATGTACATCCTCTAAAAACTGGCTTGCACAATGTATATACATCGGCCTTTTTTTGGCCATGAAAACTCAGCTGTTTCACATATGTGAAAGGGGATACTGGGAGTGGTGGGCAGATAACATGAAGTTATTACAGCAGCTAAATTTTAGGTTGGCTATATTATCATTAACAAGGAGTCTGTGAGTAGGAGCGTGGACACATATAAAATAGCGAAATACATAAATTGTGCAAGAAACATTTGCAATATTGTAACAGACCAGGGTACTGCTGCAATTGCACTCCATGCTTTAGAAATGCAATGAAGCACATAATACAATCTGGAGTTCCTATGACCAGCAATGCTCCCATTTAATCCAAAACAGCATGGAGAGCATCTCTTTACCCCTCTCCCTGGAGGTAGCTTATACAAAAGGTTTTGTGAAAGTTTGTGAAAGTTTGTCTGTACATAATTTTTCAGGTGTAATGCTTCAGTCTTTTAAAACACTGGAGCTTGTTTCCCTACTGTAAAATAGCTGCAGTGTTGTCAGCTCTCACAGCTTTACAGGTTAATGTATTTTAAAAGTCTCAACTGTGGTAATATTTTCTTGCTTGAAAATTATAGTGTCTCAATAAAAAGAAACTGAGATTTTTATTCATATAGCAGCATAGTATCCATGCATGTATGTGACCCTAATGCAGTCTAACTACACCAGTAAATAAGATTGATAAAATTTTATCAGAGGTTTTCAATGTTCAGGTTTGAACAGCCCCATAGTTAGCCTTGTTTACCCAATCAGGCCTAGTTTTGTATGTAATAAGTAGGGCAGAAATATGCTTTTTTACAGCCTTCACGTAAGAAGAAAGCAACATATGTTATGGTGATACCTTTTAAAGCTGAATCACTACAATGCTTAAGAAATTACACACAAGAAAAAAAACCTCTGAGGTACTATCAAACACAAAATAAGGATGGATGAACAAATTAATGAATGAATGAGCACAGGTTTCTGCAGCCCTTGTATAATTTCTTCTATTTGTGAAAGCTCATGTGGATTTAATAGCTGGATATGCTGTTAACTAGGTTATAGTATGTTCAGCATATAGCAAAATAAGATTATTGTGTAAAAAATTAGTAATTTATGTTTGACACAACCATCAAATATGTTTAAATGAATGCTCTTCAGCTGTGAAAATTGCCTCACTTTCATGAAACAACTCAAAATTAGTAACATTAAGACTAAAAAGATGCCACTATGTTTAGGTTTTTCTTAGAGGAATGAAAACAGGAGCTATTATTATTATTATTAGTAGTAGTAGTATTAATTGTTTTATTTTAAATAGTTGGTATATTTCTATATGTGAATGCATTTACTAACTTCATTTGAGCTCCGTTATAGGAAATGCCTTGTTTAAGCAGGTTATATATTCATCTCTTGAATATACTGATTCGCATACTCCAGGGACCTATCTGCCCACAGTCCAGCTGTTTCTCAGATTCCCTCAAGACATCCATGAAGCTTACATGCATAAGCACAGCTTCAGCCTCAAGTCTTTTTGACAGAGGTCAAGACATGACAGTACCTGAGATACAACTATGGCCACAAGGCAGCTTTCAGAAGAGAAAATCCCCTGACTTGTGCTCCCAGCAAAAAGAAACAAGGAGGTCACTTTTTCTGTCAGCAGCATTCTCAACCTGGAAATTTTTTTATGAAAGGACTCTTTTATTGTGACTAGCAGGGTCATTAAACAGGCACAGGCAAGGTTATCACTCCAGAACACATCAGTCGTACTACAGTGAAGACAATCAGCTCTAAACTACTTCTAATTTTCAGAGAATGCCATCTATAATTTTGTTTTTAGTAATTAATCCTTTCTTGTTTTCATGTTCTGTGGAACTGCATTAACCCACAGTGTATCAGAATTTCATTCTCCCATTATTTTTCAATCCCACTGAACAATACAAACCTTGCCTAAATTCAACCTAACTTAAAGTTGTATAAGAATTAATGTACCACATTATCTTTCATGAGGAAATGCATATTAGAAAATTGCATGATGCATTTTGGCTCCAGCCAGTATTTTAAATGAGCTTTGCTGGAAGGAAGCCAAAGAAGGAGAATGTATAAACTGACAGTTTGTGATGATGGTGCTATTTCATTGAAGGATATATTTTGGACATTACATAAAGCTTGAAATCCTCCTGCTTGCCAAAAGAAATGATAACTGTAGACAACTGACTGCAAACAGTCACCCTTCTACTTTCATTGTTATATAACTATTAACAGATACGTAAAATTAAAGCACAAAGCTGTGTCTTTCAAATGTGTGTTTGCCCATTATTTTCTGAGTTGATATTCTCTGTTAGGTACCAGTTGAACCCTTAATTATAACCATATGATTTCTGTGAGAGAAAAATTTTATTTAAAAAAAATCTCTCCACTGACAAGAATAGAATATTAAGTGATAAGTAGTAGAGATCATTGATGCTGGTGTAGTGATATTCCTGTCGGTACCACAGGTATTCCACAATGCTAAAAAGTAAAGTTAGCATCAAATATATTAGTTATGAGTTGAAATGAAAAACAGAGAAAAATACAGAGTTTTGTTGTAACCTTTAGTAACAGCTAATAAACTCCTAAAATAGATTTAAATTTCACTCAACTGGTAAATTTTTAAGTTCTGTAAACTCAAAGACATGAGTGTATTTTGAACACTAAGAAACAATGCTATGTATTAATCACAACCCTCACTTTCACTTTTCCATGTATTAATATCTGCAGGACTGCCCAGAAAAGAATCCAAAGGCATCACAGTCTCTAAGATGCAAAACAGTCTGACCCTCATTTTGGGACCCTCTCCAAGGACAGCTGTGGGCTTCATGAAGTTTAATATATCCATACTCAGGCAAAAGGTTATGCATATAATGTACCAAAAATGAGGTATTTTAAATGACAATTTCTTACCCTTAGGGTTATTTTATTTCACCAAATTAAGAGATTAAATGACCAGATGACCACTGAGATCAAATTATCCTTGTCTTGATGAACTCTCAAAACATGAATTATCTACATTGGCACCATTTCACTGTCTATGATCCTTTATTTCAGATTATTGCTGTACTGTCTGGAAAATTATGATTAAACTTGCCTACAAGTGCAAGTTGAAAGAACTAAACAAAATCTTCTGTTTGGACTATTAATATACAGGACAATATTTCACAATCATGCTTGAGGAATGAAATTTGCTCTCTTTTTAAAATGATAACTAGTCAGAAAAATGTATCAGTTTGTCTAAATTGTTAGTGAATAAGAAAATTATGAGGATCTACAAATATGTTATCCTTTAGGTACCAAAATCTAACACATTATTATTGTTTTGCAGAGGAAACAGGACTAAAACTTGATATTATTCCCCTAAATGGCAAGAATCCCACTGATACAGTCTGCTAGGAAGGAGGATCAAGCCTGAACAACAATTGCCAGCACTGTCCAATAATTACACTGTCACTGACACTTCTCAGCGGCGCTGAGAAGATGCAGGCCTTAATTTGCAGATGCCCATATTTCTCCAAATCTTTGTTATGCAGTCATCTTTGTGTTGGGTCACAGATGCCAGTCTCTTAGGTTATGAAACTAAAAGAAATACATTTCACCAGTTTGTGTAAAATGGCACAAAAAGGTAGGTAAGCATATGAGGTTTTTAAAGAGAATTAAAAAACAAAATTCTAATTTTTCATTATTTTAATTCTACATAGAACAGGTTGTAGTTTAATTTTTACCTGGAGACACAGAAACAGAGAATTAGCTGTGGAAAAGACTCACAAAGATCAGAGTCCAACTCCTGGTCCTGCACAGCACATCCCCAGAGTCACAACATATGTTTGAGAGCATTGTCCAAGCACTTCTTGAACTCTCTCAGGCTGAAATCCAGCCCTATCGCTGTCACCACACAGAGAAAAGATCAGTGCCTACCCTTCCTCTTCCCCTCACAAGGAAGTTGTAACTGCAGTGAGGTCTCCCCTCAGTCTCCTCCAGGCTGAACAAACCAAGTGACCTCAGCCACTCCTCACACGGCTTCCCCTCAAGGCCCTTCACCATCTTCATTGACTTCTGAGTGCTCTCTAATAGATTAATGCTTTTTTTTCTTTTTTCTATTGTGGCAACCAAAACTGTCCCCAACACTCGAGGTGAGGCAGCCCCAGGGCAGAACAGAGCAGGACAATTCCCTCCCTCACCAGGCTGTGATGCTGTGCCTGATGAACCCGAGGACAAAGGCGGCCCTCCTGGCTGACAGGGCACTGCTAGCTCATGTTCAGCTTGGATCCCCAGGTCCCTTTCCATGGCACTGCTTTCCAGCATTTAATTCCCTAATCTGTCTGTACATTCAGGATTACCCCATTCCAGATGGAGAATCCCTTTGCTGAACTCCATATGGTTGATGATTTCCCAACTCTCTAATTCATCAAGGTCTTTCTGCAGAGCCTCCCTTCCTTCAAAGGGCTTGAAAACTCCTCCTAGTGTGGTGTTTTTGGTAAATTTGCTTAGTATCCCTTGGAGTCCTGCATCCAAGTCATTTATGAACATTTTGAAGAGCACAAGGCCAAGGATGGCAGAACCCACTAGTGACAGGTCTCAAACCTGTTGTCAGCCCATTCACTGTAACCTTTTGTGCCTGTGTTCTCAGCCATGTCATGGTGTGTTTGTCCAGGTGTGGGCTGGACATTTTGCCCAGAAGGGTCCTGGGAGAGACTGTATCAAAAGCTCTGCAGAAATCCAAAAACTTTTTCTGTATATTTTCTGTATTTTGAGAATCACACTGTAAAGAATGGTCTAACCCCTAGGGAATAAAAGCCATTTCTTTCCAGCAGAGAAGCTTCACTGAAAGTCTTAGAGGGTGATAACTAGATGTTCTGGTGTCTTTAATTCACACTAAATTTAGATGGAAGCACCATTGAGAGACACATGAGTTACAATTCCCATGGTAACATTAATTTTTATACCTAAAGAACTACCAACATTATAAAGAATCAATAAACTTCAGGAATAAGCCTCAAAACCCAAGAGAACCTTAACAGTTTTCTTATGGAAGATGATATATTCCATGAAGAAATTTGGTGCATTTTTCCAGACAGATATTAATACTCTTTCATACATCATCCTCTTTCCTTGACACTTTATTTGTCATCTCTGTGATATTTATAAAAGTTTAAAGCTAATAGCACAACAAATACAACTAATGGTAGTGCAGATGCATGTAAATCTTGGAAAGAATAAATAATAGAGTGTCACAGTAAACTGAAATTAATGGAACTGAAGCTGAGTGCCTGAGAGTAAATAGGTTTAGTTGTATTAGAAGACTATCCTTTCAAATATTGAAGCAAATAACCATCTTGCTAAAGGTTAATTGCTTCTCTGGCATCACACCATGTTTGCATAAACATAAAAAATCATCTAAAAATCAATGGGTGAGCTGACACTGGGCCAGATGCAGGAGAGCTGGTAGAGACCTGAAGAAAGGTAAAAGACTTGCTTTTCAAGACTGCAGAAAGGATTAAGGCTTTTATCTATATATGGGATACTAATAAAAGATCTGCTTGATCCTATGTGTCCTCAGGGACATACAAATTATCTCTTGTTCCATCCTTCCCTTTAATTCAACCACATTCTATGTTATCTGTTATTTGAGTTTAAACTCTCTTTGGAAAGGGAGTAGCTAGACCTGTTAGCTTAGCCTGTTTCTTACCAAGCAAACCATGCCTTTTTACTTTACTGGAGCTGAAGGTCAGTGTACTCCTGTTACAATCCTCATCTTCTGTCAAGGAGGCAGCATGATATTTATTTCAAAGTGAATCAACTTTGAGAAAAATTAAAGTGAATCAACTTTGAGAAGAGGTGATTTTAGTCAGTGCCCAAATGCAAGGGAGAGAATCACAGAATGGAATCACAAGGTTGGAAGGGACTTTAAAGGTCATGCAGTCCAAGCCCCCTTCATGGACAGGCATATCTCCAACTAGACTGGGTTGCTTAGAGCAATCTGGACTCTACTGTCAAGATGAAGTAGAAAGAGTGGCTAAACACCTGTTGTATTAGCAGCCTTGTCCTTACCTGGATGGGTCTTAGTGTGGAATAAAGAAATAATTTCAAAGAAACTGGATATTCAGACAACAACAGCTTCCTTATTGAATGAGACTGTCGAAGAAACTGATATAGTAAAAAGTCTGTGGTATTATCTTTGCAGTCATCCTGAAATTCCCAAAAAGTGTAAAATTCACCTTTTCTTGTTCATTCTTGTTTGAAAAATGTCAGTGTGCTCATAAGACCAGAGTTAAACACAGAGTATCAATGAATAGGAGGAAAACAAAACAACGAAACAAAACAGCAAACCCATTAACCTGAAGCAATATTACTCTGACCCATGGTCTAAACTTATCCAGTAGGAAAATAGAAAGCCAGAGGTTTTCCTCTAGCATCAAGACCTCACCTGGCATCTTGAATCTTTGAAAACCAATAAGGAAAGGAAATATATTTTAAAAAACCCTCCAGATTTGTCCAGCAGAGCTGCATGAAAATGTCATACTCCAGCTTGTTCTCTAGATCCACTTTTCTCTTCTGTATTAATTATTTTTAGTCCCACCCTCACTGCAGCTGCAAACCCTATTTCTAGAATGTTTATAAGCTGGTGATCTCCCAAACTTTAAACATAAAAGATGAATGCAAAATATAAAGAATGCATCAATGCCTTGTCAGCTTTCACAAGTTCATTCATATCCAACAAGATAGGATGTGTAGAAAACTTTCCTAACACCATGGTAAAATATAGCAAATAACCCACATCTGTTTACAGATGTGAGAGCAGGTAATATTAAATATCCTCCAGAATAATACCTTCAGGTCATTTATTCATCTTTTAGCTCTGTTACATCCTTCTCTAATCCGTACAGGCTTAAAATATATGAATGAAGAAAATGCAGTAATTTGAATGTCAATATATGTAGTAAGTGTACTTTTAAAACTTCTCTATGGATTACTTCTGCAGAGGTATATTCCACATTTTCATCCTGAAAGGACTGTGAATAGTAGAATTGCTTATTTAGAGTGGGAATGACAAAACCACTGCAAAGAAAGCATCTCCCCCCTTATTTCTGACTTTTCTCATTAATTCTTTACTCTTACAAATCCTTTCACATATTTTAAACTTTGTATATATTAATTGTATTTCACACAATATTTGTCCTCTTTTCACCTGCATCTCAGTCATTTCCTCAGAAAATGTTATTCCTCTTATCTGCTGCAGCATCTCCTGACACTTTTTACAAAGTAGTACCTTTCTGTCATGGTTTGACAGGGAAGTGAATTTTCTCAGGAAGTTGGGGTCAAACCAATCAGTGGTCACATTTGGATATTGGAAACTGGGGTGACCACTGAAGGCACTGGACACACCTCTGAGAACACAGAGGGTTAAAAGCAAGAACTCCCAGGAGAACTGTCTCTGGTTCCGGTCATCAGAGAGTGCAGACTCTCCCCTGCCCAGCCACAGGCTGGGTCAGGGAGGGGAAGCCATTGGGCCTGGGGAGGTGGGCCAGGGGGTGCAGGGACTGGAACCGAGCTGGGCCCTGTGGATGGAAGGGTGGAGGAAGTCTGAGATGTCTTTGTTCCCCCCACCCAGAGGGGGAGAGAGAGACAGAGACTGTGCCGGCAGTACACCGGCAGAGGAGAAAGTGAAGGGGATGAGGGGGGGGAAGGTGCCCGGCTGTGGGAGTTCTGGGAGCCAAGATTTTCAGCCATCCTGGGGGTCCGAGACTTTCAACCCCTTCTTGGACAAAGAAAGCTTTGTGAAACATTAATCCTCCTTGATCTGAAAGAGAAGAGAGACAGCCTGGGACCCGAGATGTTAGAAGAAGATGGGGAATGAATCTTAGGTGGAAGGAGATGATGGAGGGGCCTTGGCTGGACTTTTCTTGTATAGCCATTGACTGAACCAATTTCTCCTGCAACACAGAGACTGCATTTAGGGGGATGCAAGAAGAGTGCAGGAGTGAAGTGAACAGAGGAAAAGTTGAGGAGGGTGTGGTGGTTCCCTCAGGCTTCAGGGAAGAAGATTTCTGTTCTCGAGACGCTCGGCCCCAGGAGATGAGAAAATGTTGGGGGGACTATTATCCCAAAAAAGGAGAAATTGTTATTCTTTTGGTCCTTGGCAAAGCATCCTTGAAAGGAAACCCTATGAGAAGTTTCAGTCCATGCGCAGTGGTGAGAGCACTGTGACATGGAAACACAGGAGGTTGCAATTCTGTTTCCTTAGGGTCTATGGCACAGGAGAGTCTCCTCTCTCCCTTGATGAACTAAGAATTGATTATCTGAGGAGTGGCAACCTGATCAGGAATCCAGGGTTTTGTCTCACTGTGTTTTGGTGGAAATTGGGTGGGGGAAGGAGGAATGTTTTGGAAGATTTTCATTCTGGATCCTGTGTGTCTTTTATTATAGTAGTAGGTTAAAAAAGTTTAATAAAGTTTTCTCCTTTTTTTCTTAAGCTCAGGCCTTCTCTGCTCTGTTCCTGATTGCATCTCACAGCACAGTTGGGGAAGGTGAATTTCCATGGGAGCACTGGCATTGCGCCAGTGTCAAACCATAACACTTTGTACCTAAATCTTTACAGTAGCCAGTCTGTAGAAGGCAAGGGAGCCTATTAGGATGAAAAGTGGAGACCTTTCTTGTGAAATTGTTCTCCCGGAGCAGTTCTGGTGGTTAAGCTTGAAGGAACTTATTCCATCCCTGGTGCTGTCCTTAGTAGTTGTCTGCCTTCTGTGGATGCATAGAATTTCTCCCTCATTTTTTTTTTCACCAGATCCTTGTTAGTGATATTCTATGCAACAAATAACTATTGACATAGAAGCACTAATAACCCCTGCAGAGAAGACAGAAAAATATCATTGCCACAAGTTACAAGGGTTTGTAATTTTCAATTAATAACTCAGAGTTGGTTGAAAAAGGGCTAACCCAGTGGATCCATTGGAATCTAGTGGAAATACTCTCTTCATTTTGTACAATTTGTTCCTCAGTTTTTATACTAACAGAGGGAGTAACTGGAATGTTTGGAAAATTTCAGTTCTACTCAAATAATTTTTGCATATTTCTCAAGGATTTTGTTTATCCTTATTTCTGACCATTATATTTAAAAATGCTGGAACTCTAAGGAGAACAGAAAGTCAATTCCTCAACTAATATAATGAATGCATAATTTGGATTTCCAGTCATTTTTTGCAAAAGATAGGAAAGATCTATAATTAGTGCCTGTGACAAAAGTTGCTATATTCAATGCAGTTCTCTTGATAGTCTGACAGCTTCTTAAAAGAACAAAAAAAACCTGCTCTTTGTGTCTCAAAAAAAAAAAAAAAATCACACTAACCACCGCTTATGAAATAGACTAGAAAATTGATTTATGTTTTAAAATTATCTGTTACAAAGGAACAGAACTCCTTTTACTGCATGGTCATCAAAAAGGAAATCTAAAAGCAGCAGCTTCAGATGGGTTTGCTTGAATAATAGATTCCCAAATATATTTCAAACTAATCAAAAACAAATAAACAAACATACAGATTATAATTTGAATAAATGCTATGCTGGCTGACTTTTTGGGATGAAAAATGAAAAATATAAAAAATAATTTCAGGGCTAGCAAATATCCTGGCCCTAGAAATTCATTTTACCTCTTCACTGAGTTACCTAATTTTATCATTATGCTTTCAGTTTCAAATGAAAGAAAATTTATTATGAAATGAAAAATAAGAAAGTTTAGATTTACTGAATGTTCTCTGCCTTATCTGGGAAAAAGCCATGCAACAATTTCCAGGCAGTGTTAATGAAAGATGTTAATTTCATAGAATTTTATTTTGATCTAGAAGCAATCAATAGGACAGGCTCTGTGCAAATCATGGTAACAAGAAACCAAAAACTGCATTAAAACCTTACTAAAAATTCGATGGACCAACATGTACCTAATTTGTCTATATTAGAATAATTGCATACCTTCACATTCCCCATCTGATTTCACTTCTACAACTATTTTAATCACAAGATAAAATATTTAACTCGCACAATAACCTAAACAGGTTTGGGCCAGGTTTTAGCTTAGTTAAAAAGGTAATAGAAAAATGAATAAAACACACCACAATTATGATGGCTAAACTAAAGAAGGGGCAACAATTTAAAATCTCTGCATGGAGAAAAATAAGGCTTCTAACAAATCAAATTACTTCTTCAGTATTATTTTTTTTCCAGCTCTATCAATGGCAAAAATTCAACAGGTTTAAATGGGAACAGAATTTGACTCTTGCAGATGGTACATTGTGGGTCTGAAGCTTTGTCTTTTAGGTTCATCCTTCAATGCGCATTCAATAACTGTTAACTCCACTAGTCATTTCTTATTTTACTAAGCCCATGCTGATTTCTGAAAGAAAAGAGATCTAGAAAATTAAAACCTGATATGACCAATAATGCATAGTTGGGAAGAAGGACTGAAATAAACTGTGGAATTTAATAAAAACATGAAGTTATACAATACCATACAGAAAAAAAAAAATCAATGCTATGTATGATTATACGGCAGCAACTAAAACTGAAATATTATTCAGTGAAGTAACAGAGGCTGGCAGAAACTGACATAAAGAAATTTCAAAGAGCAAATTCAGAAAAATCCATTAAAACCTTCTCAAAATTGATAAAAAACTACAAAAAATGTTTCTGTGATAATGGTGACCTTTAACTTCATTGCTTTCAAGAAAAGTCCTTATCTTGTTAGTGACTTTGCTAGTAGAAAGCAACATTTAGATATATTCACTTGTGTGGGAAATTTTGACATATACAGAGCATAATAGATTTTACTCAGGCAAATATGCTATGTTCAAAAGAGGAAATTAGGAATTTTTGCACAATTCAGAAACTGCTGGACATATATGAAGAGTAAGATGATGGCATACAGTGTTTTATTCCTCCTAGGCTAAAATTACTCTGGATATAGTTTCGCAATTCACTATCAAGTCATCAGACACACACATGTACACCATCTATATTTAATTTTTCATTCATGCTTATCCAATAAGTAATGACAAGTAGAGTTCCATTAAATTAGAAATAGTTTTAGTCCTTTATCCTTCCTAAACAACGTGTTCTGGTAGAACAGCATAATATCTTTGTAATCCAAATAACAATTCATCCTTTCTGGAAAATGAGCTAACACCACGCTTAGAATTTATATATCTGACCATTACCTACCTTCACCTTTACTTTACCTTTCTCTGAATTTTCAGCAATGCTATTTCAAATAGTGCTTAAACTTACATGAGATTATTTACAGTGGTGTCCTGACTCACAGTGTTTATTATTGTACTCAATTCAGAATGATGCTTATATCGGTACTGAAAAGTTTATCATTTTGTTGTTTCCTTAAACAGCAATCTATCCCTAAGTAATTGAAAAATCGTTAGTATTCAAGAAATAATAGAAATTTAGTGTATTGGGAAGTCCATGTGTTTACTTGTTTGCAGTGAAACAAAAAAAAAATTGTTTTAAAAATTCTGTTAGATTCTCAGTTAATGCAATAAAGAAATCTTAATACCTCACCTTGCTCCCATTTTTAATCTGTTATAACTCTGAGGTTTTAATCTAACAATGGATTTAAATTAACAGTTTAACACATAAAGGGTTTTTTTTTTTCATTGCAAGTTTTATATTTTATTGCTATTATTTGCATTTGAACACATCCTGAATGTCTTTAATCATTTGTACCTATTTATATTTTCTTCTTTATAGCTTAGCTATGATTAAATAAGGCACAAGAACTTACAGTTTCATTGTGCTATTCTTTCTAGCTCTCTATTGAAATAGAACTATATTAAAATCATTTGCATGTTGTATCTTACTATCTGTGTTTTGAAGCCTGCAATAGGTGTCAGTAATTTTTGGTCTATTCCTAATACATATTTAGATATATAATAACATTTTGCTATAAATAATATTCTATATAGTCATAGTAAAAGCCATTGAGCATATGCATGTGTGAGTCTTCATACAAAGGTCTGATAAACTCAATTAGACAAGCTATTTTTTGTATTTCTAATGTTTGCAGAAAATGCCAGTAAGAGTAATCCATTCCATAAAGTAACACAGAACATTCCTATCCATGTTGTTCCTGAGAGCCGTTTGGTTAAAATGTTGTAAGCTGATCTAGAAACTACTGTTTAAAAACATTATCTACTCACAATGTGACATGTCCAAGTTGCCTTTCAATAAAAGAGTTCCAGTGTAGTAGTGAATATCAGCTCACTTTCCAGAGCATAGTTTTCCAGCTAAATGTCATTGTGCACAAATTCTTCTGTTATCAAGCTGACTAAATGCTCCTGCAAGGTGAAACACTGGGAAGTTCTCTGACCACAAGTGGTTCAACTTGTCCCTCCTTTCCTGCAGAGCAACTTTCAGAGACTGGTTATAGATTTTTCACTGCAAGGGAGTTCCACATGTTCATGAATTTTCATGTCATTTCTGTATAGTTGCCTTTTTAGAGACCTTTTGGAACCATGAAAAAAAAGGCAGAATCTACCTTTTCTAATTTTTGTTGCATTTATGAACCTTTACAAAGCTTTAGGTAAGAGGAGTACAACCTGAGACAGCATTCCTATTTCCATCAGGGTCTGCAGAAATAATATCACAAAAAATGTCTTTCTCCCAAACTCAAGAAGGAAGATGAACTGTCTACAGTAATCATACTAGCCATCTCAAGGTATGTCTATAAGTATGCAGTTTGCTACAGTCTTCCAGAGTCCTTGTAAAGAAACAAAGCAGCTGCCACAATTCTCTCAGGAGACTGGTTAACCACATTTTCAGGCTGTTAACAAAAAGAGACACAGTGTGACTGTTCTGTGCCCTGCACCAAGAGTTGCAGAGCCATGATTGTCATTTCTCAGTCTACCAGGCATCCAGATGCCTGAACTGCTCTACAGATGAAGTACAAGTGTAAGACTATTGCCTTCCTCTCCCCAGTTGCCTGGGGAGGTGGTGGTGTCACCGTCCCTGGATGTGTTTAAAAAAAGACTGGATGTGGCACTCATTGTCATGATTTAGTTGACAAGGAGGTGCTAAGGTTGGACTTAGTAATCCAAAAGGTCTTTTCTAGTCCATTCTGCAATTGTGTGATTCTGTCACCTTTTCCACTCTTGCCTCCAGCTTCTCCCAACAGCATCTCTGATGCTCTTACCTCTCTCAGCCCCTAAATTATCAGATTAGCCCCGAGATACAAGGCCTTGAGGGGAGGAACATCAGGAGATGGGCAGAGATTCAAAAGAGGCTCTAACCACGATGTGGTTGTCCAGCTTCTTTATTCCACGAGGTCTGGGGGGAAAAAGGAGGGGGAAAAAGTGCAAACAGATAAGTCATGGCCTTATCTAGGCTCTGGACAGGGGGGGCTTCTCTGGCTCTCCTCCAACCCCGTCAGGGCAGGAAGGAGGGGACCAGGCTTATTGGATCAAAGTCACAGGGGTCCCGGGGAATGGGGAAAAGCATAGCCAGCTAGTAATTCTTTGCAAAGCTGCTCCCCACTTTGTGCTCCCTGACAGGGACAGTGGAGCTCAGTTGCTTCCAGGACTGAAAAGGAAATAGTTTACTCTTCCTGTGGATATATGGCCACAGTCAATGCAAAGTGACTTCTTTATTGTACAACTAAATTACACTGAACAATGCTGAATAGACAGAACCCATTTCGTTAATTAAGATCAGCTTCAGTTGAATTGTGCCTGTGATGATTTTGAGAAATTTTTTTTCCAACCTCCTTTTATATATATCAGTTATTTATAAAAATTATTAGTTATAAGAAATAGTCCCTGGAAAGTCCCAGGCATACAATGGAAAGAAGTGTACTTGCAGGTTCTTTCAATACAAGTTCTGTATTTCTTAAAGCCCCAAACCATTTGTTATGACTTGTTTAATTTTAATATTACCCTATTTATCTTGTGGTTAAATCTAGAAAATATTTTCTCCTAATAAAATTTGGGCAATATAATATTGTCAATAACGCATTACATTATGATGATTTACTGAAAAGTAAAATAACTTAAAATTTTCGATAAAGATAAAAAGCAGCACTAGGGAATATTTGAAGAAACTATGTCCTGTATCTGATATGCAGGTCGAAATCCAGATATGGATACAGTGGAATTCTTTTTAGAGCACAAACACACATGATGGGAATTATCAGTTTATTACATGGCCTCTACATGATGACAATTACTTTGTTTTGCGTACCACAAACAAAGAAATGAAGAGCTCTTTGTTTAGGTACTATGTTGTGACCTACTGAGAGAATCTGTTTACCACATTTTATGGTTTGAATAATTGCCTGCTGGATTCCATCTTCAAATTTTTGACAGAATGATGAATGTTTTATTTATACTTTTTGTATTGTTACTCCAGTCTTTCTTTTGAAATTTATTTTCACACTCAGGAACATAAGTGTTATTCTCTTTTTCTGTAGCTTGTAAGTTCTTGTCATCCTCCAATATGTGATCTTTTGAAAATTTACCTGTATTTATGTAACTGTGATTGCAAAGAAATTTGAATTTATTCTAAGTTCTGTTCTTTGCAGTGCTATATTTTCTATACTGCTTAGTTTTTTCCAGCTCTTATAAGAAAGACCAGCAGATGATAAAAGTTCTCAGAGTGGCTAAAACTGTCTGGCTACACCACCATATGGTCACTTTTATAACTTTGTTTCAATGTTCTTTATCCAGATGGTGGTAGAATGTGCATTCTATGTTTTAGTACATTTTAGATTTTTTTGCCACACACCCTTACATGTTTTTCAGATAGTTTGGCAAGCCAAACCTATTTCTTATCATGGATTCAAAGCTTTTTCTCATATTTTGTAGTGGATTGCTACATTGCTTTGCTAATCTTAATTTTATTATGTCTTTATTTTAGTATGATTTTATCTCTTCTTTAGGTACACAAGACAGAAACTAATTTTTATGGTGTATTCTGTTATCTAAGATAGTGTCAGAGCATTAGAATTACTGAAATGCTTTCTGACATATAGGATACCTCCTCCACCTGCATTGCCTTTATCTATCTCTCAGGTTTATTTTTTTTGATTATGTACAGTCTCTCATGAAAGTCTATCTTGTGTGCTTGGAAGGGTGTGGCACTTCTGCAGTGAGCCAGAATGTAATCTTGGTCACCATATTGTGACTTTTCTGGTGATCTGAGGCATAAGGCCTCATTTTCATTTGACAGCTTTGATAGTTGGATAACAGACATTTTGGTCAGCTGGATCCTTTCAGCAATGGCTTTTTCATGGTGCTTCCTGAAAGTCATGATCAAATCTGCCTGATGTGATGATTTTATTCCAAGAAGCAAAGAATGTTCCTTTTAAGTATATTCACACACTTTTGCTGAGTCTTTAGTGGACCTTTTATCAAATGGAGCAGATTGCCACTTTTCTATTACTACAGCTCCCTGGATAAATCAAGCAGTACATTCTCAATTGTTAGTAATTGTTAGCAGCTTCTTTTGCAGGTGCTTTTCAGCAGCTTTGACTCAATGCAAAGCCTTAGAAAGAATGGCTAGTTCCCAAGAATGTGATTTCATAAAAAACCTCTAAGTTGAAGCGTTTTCTTCATCCTCTGAAATGAAACAAAGCTATTAGGATTTTTATTCATGAGAAAAATAAGGTAAAATGCTAGCTTCAGAATAGCCAACGTGACTAAGATAATGATACTAGTTTCATACTAATATGTTAGAACAACCACGTTATAGACAAAGTTTTTTCAATTTTTCCTGTTAGTGTTCTTCCCTTTTATGAATGTAATTAAATATCTATTTCACCAGGAATGTATTAATTTTACAACAAAATAATTTGAAAACTAAATAGTGTGGAATTTAGAGAATCAAATTCCAATACACTCTTAGAGATCAGTCAATTGCCTGAAGATTTATTTTATTTTTTGTTTTATTTCCTAATAAATCTTTTAATACTTTAATGGGCATATTTCCCTATAAAAAGGTGTGATTATTTTATGATTCCATTTCTGCCATGGCTTACTCACCAAACACACACCATAGTGATAGATGAAAATACTGAAGCGCCTCATTTCTGTGAATACTTTTCTTTCGTAACAGCAGTAGGACTGAGATGAATCCATTTTGGCAGTCACTCATGCTATATTATGCATTCTGCTTAGAATTTCAGGTGCTATTTATGTGCCCACTTCACTAAAATGTTTCCTTATATTGCTGATAAAGGTCCATAGCAACTATTTTTTAACTTAATGATTATCTTCTCACTCTCCTCACATAGTGCTGGGTGGTTTCAAAAGGGCCTACTGTCTTGCAATGCTACATGCACCTGTATTTCAGGTCTCATAAAGTCCAATAACACCTTTTTTGGGTCAAGGCTTTTTTTTCCTTATGAACAGACCTTGACATAAGAAGCACAAAGTTAAATTGTGCCAGCCCATTCCTGCACCTTTGCGCTGACAGTACTGCATTACAGATGTATTCCTGATCCTGCTGTGATTCAACAGTTGCTGATTTAACAACAGAGTGGAAAATTTTTCTGCTGTCTTCATGTGCTATGGGCACACTGAAAGTCTTAAAATCTGTTAAAGCCATGCTCCAGGAAACCTTCTTTGAATTACAGGGCTTTAGTCATCAGTCACCTTCACATTACTGCACTACTTAGGAGAGCCCACTACCCCAGAATACAAAATCTGTATGCACTGTAACTTCCTCTGCTTTTTACAAGCTTGTTATTGCCTTTCTGCTCTACATGTTCTCTGAATAATTTGAATGGTGGAAATAATTCATTTTTAATTCATCTTTGTCCAGCTCGCCTCCCATGATTCTTGATGTGGTGATTCCATAATTCTGACCTGAACTGCAAAGGTGAACACTGTTATTTTGCCTGTCTAGGATGGATCATGTTGTTCTCCTAGAAGCATTTCTCCAGGTGTGGGATGTTTTTTTTCAGCTATGTTTCCACCAATCTTGAGTTATCATATCATAAATATCTGGTTTTGTATATTGACAGAGGTGGATCTTGATCTAGGAGGAAGTGTATTCTAACCCATTACAACCAGTTTTATACTCTTAAGCAGTCCTGCAGAAGGTGACCTGTGGTTCCTGGTCAGTGGAAAGCTGAACCTGAGCCAGCAGTGCTCTGTCAGCCAGGAGGGTCACCCATGTCCTGGGGTGCATCAGACACAGAATCATAGCTGGGCAAGGGAGGGGATTGTCCCACTCTGCTCTGCACTAGGGTGGTCTCACCTCCAGTGCTGGGAGCAGTTTTGGGTGACACAGAATAAAAAAGAAGTTAAACTATGAAGAGAGCATTCAGAGGAGGGCAATGAAAATGAAAGGCCCTTGAAGCTGTATGAGGAGTGGCTGAGGTCACTTGGTCTGTTCTGCCTGGAGAAGAGGAGACTGAGAGACCTCACTACAGTTCAACTTCCTCGAGGGGCAGAAGAAGGGTAAGTACGGATCTTCTTTCTGCTGACCAATGATAAGACTTGAGGAAATGGCCTGAAATTGAGTCAGGGCGGGTTTAGGTTAGATATCAGAGGGTGGCTGGGCACTGGAACAGGCTCCCCAGGGAAGTGATCACAGCACCAAGCCTGGCAGGGTTCAAGAAGCCTTTGGACAACACTCTCAGACACATGCTATGATTCTTGGGAATGTGCTGTGCAGGGCCAGGAGTCATACTTCATGGTCCTGATGGTTCTCTGCCAACTCATATCCTGTGTTTCTATGATAACATGCCTTTGTCATCAAATCATCATTTTCCTTTTTTATTTTTTTTTTAACTAGCATTATGTATTAAAAATTCCTGAAAAGTGGCTATCACTGAATAAAACCCAGGATCAGTAGAAGGGTGCAGATGGAAACATTATGTTACCAAAAAAAAAAAAAAGGCATGGGGTAGTAACCTCAGTTGTAGCAATTTTTTCACCTATTATGGGAATAGAATTGGTGCTGTCTCACCTTGAGTACTATGTGCAGTTCTTCCCCCCCCCCCCCAATTAGATAAGAATTAGATAAGAAATGCATCTAGAGGAGGTCAACAAGGCTGGAGAAAGAGATGAATGGGATGTCCTGTGAGGAGCAGCTGTGGGGTGACTTCATTCCTCTTCTGTACTGTGAGGGGTGGTGAGGCACTGGCACAGGTAGCCCAGAGAAGTTGTGGGTGCCCCATCCCCAGCAGTGTTCAAGGCTAGGCTGAATGAGGCTTTGAGCAATCTGGTCAAGTGGAAGGTTTCCCTTCACAGGGCAGGGGACCTGGAACTGGATGGTCTTTAAAATCCCTTCCAATATAAACCATTCTGTGATTCTATGATGCAAGCATTCTGTTTCACAAAAAAAAAAAAAGGAATCCCAATCTTTGTTTGCAGAAGAGAAGTAATGAAAAAGTAGTCCCAGGTAGCTGTGGGGTTTTTTTTACAGATTCTTATCCATTTCACTTCATTCTTCGGTGTCTGAAAGAGCAGAGATGATGAACCTGTCTGTGGTCTCGTAGATTAGAATTGCATTGTTCCTCTCAGCAAGTACAGAAGGATTAAATAATTCTTGATTTTTCTGAACATCTTATTTTAGGATATGATACTTATGAGTTCTTAAGACAGGCAGAGTAGTTTCCTTTTTTCAGCTTTGTAATAAGAATTTTTCTTTAATTTCTTCAGGAATGACTTGATAGAAAAGTATAGGAAAGGAAATGAAGCCATTGCCAATGAAATGGAAAAGGTAAGATCCCTTACTACTTGCCGTTAGTAAGGCATAATCAAAGTCAATAATTCAGAAGATCCAAAACTATGAGGCTTAGTAACATCATCATCTTGAGTGTCAGATAACAGCACCATCCTTTGAATACTTTATGCCATTTTTGCACATTTTATAGCAGAACAATCATCTGACTTCTACAGTTTGTGCACTCAGATACAGTGTGTTCTTCCCTGCCAGGCAAATAGAAATTTCATGACCATAAAGTTTATTACATGGGCTAGATGCTAGCAAGGATTGTTGATTCTGGGACCTTTCATCTAAAAGGACAAATCTCCACTGGCACATTTATATCCAGCTGCCACAGTGTTTATCATCTCTCCAGCCACATTTCTGGAGGCACAAGAAGACAATTCTTTGGTTTGGGAAAGATAATTCTTTGGTTTCCTTTCACACTAATTTAATTATGAAGTAATAATCAGAAGATAGACAATGTACAGCTCCTTCAGTGATGAGAAAGGAAATAAAATGCAGCAACTCTGAGATATTTTTCATTCTCTTAAAAGTGGTTTTAGAAACCACTATGTATCATGTTTGTTATGTTATTAATTAGGGATTGACTTGGATTCCTCCAATGCAAGGATGCACCATGCTGCCTAGAGCTTCATACTAGTGGCAAAGTGATGCATTTCCTGTTGAGCTGGTCTTTTCATTCTTCGTCCTGATTCAGTTTCGTGTGATACTCTTCTACTACAAGGGTCACAGAGAGGAGTGCTCCGAAAGGCAGCTCTGGGGGTTTCTGGACCAACCACATGCATTGAGGAGGTCATACTGGGTATTTTATCAGCGTGTTCTTCCATGGCATTCCCATGAGAACAGGGAAACATGGCTCACACAGATCTCCTGAGGTTCATTCTTTCTGCATTTTCCCCAGAGGCAGTGCTGTGCTAAAACACAGGTTAGCACTTCTAGCCCAAGGTTCTAGGAAAAATTTTCAATTGTGTTATTATTTACAATAAATTAAAATATTAAAAGTTGTGTGGAAAAAAAAATATTT
Source organism: Chloebia gouldiae (assembly GCA_003676055.1). Classification (NCBI taxonomy): domain Eukaryota; kingdom Metazoa; phylum Chordata; class Aves; order Passeriformes; family Passeridae; genus Chloebia; species Chloebia gouldiae. The sequence goes on from QUSF01000029.1 coordinate 495,232, forward strand.
CATTAAAGTTTTTTCTCCTATTAAATAATTTATGCAATGTCTATTTTTAGTGTACCTTTTAATTACAGCAATTTTCCATCAGTAGGTAACTAAACTTGTTAGACAAACAAGGATAAGCACACCAGATGCTTTTATTGTGAATAAACTGTATACTTCGTTTTGAGACAGAAGATAAATTGATGCTACTTTTGTTTTTCTTCCTTTTTTTTTCCTTTCTTTTACCTTTCAGGTATATTTCAGGTCTATATTTATATCTGCTTCATTTACAAGAGAGCTCAAGAAGTAATAATGCATTGTTTCTCGGCATGGTGTGGTGGCAACCTAAGACCTAAACAAAGAAAACTTGTTGCCTAAAGAATATAAGGCTTTTAAACAAAATTGCTGAATATTTTGGTACTGCTAAAAGGCTTTACATAACAGTTATGAAAAAATTTCCGAATATCTGCTTCTTCCTTTTAAAGTTTCAAACCAAAGGCAACTCAGCCATGAAAACATTAATGGCTGCATAGATGTAACTGCTTGTGTTCCCATGGTGTTGCGTCGCTGTCAAGAGGGAGTGGCTAACAGTGAACAGCAGTTGTTCAAATCTTAACAAGATATCGCTTTTAATACACTGACTACAGTACTTTAAAGAACTAGGTATCTATGTATCAGGATGGGGGGAAAACCGAATTCCTTTTGTTCAGTGTCAGCATTGATAACTCTCCTTGCAATTCTCAGTAGGGTATAAATAGCACAATGCCCTTCCTTACCCAAGTTCACTGATCCTCAACTTGACTGAGTCAGCTTGCAGATGACCCTTAGCCAAACGTGAAGCAACTCATATGGGCTCTGATGGTCACAGATCAAAGTCATGGACAAACAGAGCTTTTTCTGGTTTCACTTAAATCTAAAACTTGAGATGATTAAATTTACATTAAATTAAATAGACCAAATATTTTAATTAACCCCTTTGGGAACTTCAGTAAAACTTCATAGAGCTTTGCAAGTAAAGACACAGAATATAAATAAGAGATGTCCAAGCTGTCAGGCTCAGAAAAAAACCTGAATTTCTCATTCCCATCAAGGATATTCATACTAGATAGATAGTTCAAATTTATTTATATTGTGTAAAGAAAACCTACATGTATCTGCATATACAAACCTGACTTTAACAGTGGTGTTTAGAGATCACTCAAGTAACCTTCTACCATCCAAGTGATGTGATTGAACTCAGTATGTAATCTGTATGTGTTACAATTTAATGAAGAAAGCCAACTAACATTTATGATATCATCTGTTAACTGCACTGATATTTATTTCAAAGTCTCAAATGACATTTCTTCCATTTTATGGGTATCATCAGGGACTGTCTGCATAATCCAAAAGCACAGAAAAGTGGTAATCATTTGTAACCAATAGATTAGGTGTTCCCTATATCTTTTATGTTGAGGTAAAAAAAGTATACAAAAATTTCATAGGACATTTTGTATCCTGGTATGGAGAACAGGCAATACAGAGATTTATTTACTTATTTTCACTGTGTGAGACAGTGATGGTAGGTGGTGCTCCATTTAGGTCTGGGAAGAAGTAGTGGGAGTTCATTAAGTAGCCTGCTCAATGGGGAAGCACACTGCTGCTTTTCAGAATGCCTGAATAATGTCGACTCACAGGTTCCCAAAGAAGAGTGAATTGATGGGGAGGAATAGCACAGCAAAGACATCCATGCACTCCTAGATTTCAAGATGATGATCATTTAGGTACAACCTTTCCCACTGTCACAAAAATGAATTAGCTATTTACTAAAATATTTTCATTCCCATCTTGTCCTTTTTGTCTTTTACTTTGGGGGCCACCAAGTGAAACAAAATACTTGGAATTTTTGCTGTTTAATATTCTTCCCTCTGTCACCATATCCAAAACACAGAAATTTTAGAAAGCATTTTTTTGATGCTACTGCATATTCTTGCATACTTCACACTGCAATTCCCAAAGGAATAGGTCTCCAGCCATTTCATTTTTACCTCTTGTCTTTCTGGGACTTTTGAATTGTTCTCTTGAGATCTATATTAAGAAGGAACACAAAATGTTTTCACACTGCATTTTAAACTATGCAACTCAGAAAATCACTGAAAATAAGTTACAATAAAATATCAGTGCATTCTTTCTCTAAGGATCTTCTCAAGAGAAAAAAGGAAGAAAGGGGAAAAAGACCCAAATTGCAATTTAGCCTCACAATAAATATATAGGCTGGGTTGTAAAAATCCTTAGGTCTTCGTAAGAGGAAGTATTCTGCAACTTTTTAACCTGACTTCATAACTGGAATAAGCTTTTTTCTATTTATAATTTTAAAATATGAAGTGGTTTCACTGACTTTGCTCTGCATACCTTTTATTTAAATATGTATTTTGCATGTTAACAGCCAAAAAATACAGCAAAAAAAAGAGAAGTATTGCTTCTAGCCATGAAAAACTCAAATATTTGATCAGTAGAAAGTGGACACCTAAGAGATTTTTTGAAGTAAAAATGAGCAATTTCTCCATATTTCTGATTCATGTTTTATTAAAACAGGAGATCCATAAGTGGAATAGGTTGCAGCGGGTGAGCTTGGGTAGCCTCTGTCAGATGCTTGTTCTATGTCACAAACAGCACAAGTGAGGCGACAGGGAGTTACTACAGCATAAACACAGCACAATGACATCTGTCAGCCCAGGCCCACAAAAGAGAGTACCATGTCACCAAAACCTACTATGCTTTATTTATACATAAACTTCTTAATAGAGCTAGGCTTTTACAAGTTATTATTTTTTCAAGTCTACTAAAAAGCTACTATTTTTCAAATCCAAGTCAAATTTTACAACTCACAACTTAATATTGACATGTTTCAAGTAAATTTTCTTATGAACTTATTATCTAAAGCTTTATAATGAATCTCAGACTCAGCCTGGCCAGCAAAGCTGAAGGATTAGCCATTCCTAGCTTTTTGTGTTTTATGAAGGATCACCAATTTCCAGCATTTTTGTGTTCCACTAGTAATGTCACTGCCCCATAAATACTCGCCTCCTGTGTGAAAATAGTGATCCAAAATCTGCATATTGTGATGTTTGGGGAAGAAAACCTCTTATGTTTTTCCGGTTACAATATTGCTGAGACCTAAACTTGTATTACAGAAAGGATGGAAATTGGTCTCACCATACCTGAGGAAAGTCAAAGGAATTTGCCTTTGGACTAGTGGTATGGGTGAAAGTTTAAGAAAATTTGACCTAATCCTAGATGCTAATTTTAGGAACTTTAGTGCTATTCAGACATGGAAAGTCAGAGACAGACATTGGCTTTCAGTGCATAAAGACTCACTCCTATTCGTAATGAATACCTTGATATTACTATTGCCTTCAAAAGAAAGAGGAGCTGGGTTTCAAAGAAAACTTTTACATTAGTTTGCTTTAAAATATTCTGTGAAAAGATAATTTGTGAACTTAAATTGAATGTCCATAAAAAGTAGGAACAATATATACCTTGAATTCTATATGAAAGAAAGTAGATGAAAGACTACGAAAATACAAACTAAAATTTAGTGAGAAAAAGGAAATTTAAGAATTAGAGATTAATGCAATCCAAATCAGTGGAAAAATGAACACACTTCTTTTAATCTAGTCCAACATCTATTTGAGACAGAGACAACAAACACTGGATACCTGTATAACATTAAAGTAAAAGACATAATTAAACTGTGTGAAACAAATCCATCAAAATCTAACTATTGGAACATTTATAGAAAGTATGAATAGCACGTGAAACCTAATGGTGTTAGATGCCTGTTTTACCTTTGCAGAGCTAATCCTGTAATGAAAATTATGTTCAATATATTTAGTAACGTATAGAATATATGTTCTATACTATATTACATATAGAATTTTATATATAGAATTTGCATATATTTACACATATAATTTTTTAAACGTTTACATGTAGAATTTTTATAAACTATTACATTATTTTAAGTGTCCATAGGTTTCTTTACAATTCTAGAGATAAAAGAGGTACAATATTAGAATATACAAATATAAAATATACACATTTTATCTAAGTGGAAATGAAGATTTTTTTTCTTCAGTCTGTGTCAGGCCAATTATGTGTTGGCCTTAAAACCTGAAAAAAAAAAAAGTAATCCCCACCTCTCCCAGTTCACTTTTGCCTTCCTGCAAGCAGTGCTAAAACATTTCATTTGGGAATTAATTTGAGAAAGTGTGTAAGCTTCCTACCAGCCAAGAAATTTGAGTCCATTGAATTTGGTAAAAATTGCCATGCAAAATTTTGGTTTTTTTCTCAGCAGTGTGCCTAACTTTCTTCCTCTTTCATTTAGTTTGAATTCATGAATTAATCCAGACTACACCATGAGAAAAATAATTAAAAAAAAATATAACGAGACAATTTCTTTAGTAAGATCTTAACTGCATTCACGTAAAAACAAAAAACAAGAAGGAACCTCACAGTGGATTTGGACTTAACAATAATTTTATATATAATGCTTAAATTTTACTAGCTGAGAACCATTTATACTTTTTGACATGCACCTTGAATATAACCCAGTCTGTCAGTTAATCCATGCAATCTTTTTCCTTTTAATCTGAATTTACTATCTCCCACTACGCAACTTCCCCATCTGAGCTCATCCAACCAAAAGGAAAAACCAAGATTTTAAGAAAGCAACAGTAAAACTATTTTTTGTTCTCAGATGATGAATAATTGGTATCAGGAAGCTAATTCTATTAGATTGTGTTCAAATATTTTAGATTAGTTTAGTATCTCATTCTATTCAACTCTATAGAACAAAAACCTGTTAGCATCAAGGGATTATTTTCTTTAAACATAACAAGACTAAGGAGTTATTTGGTTCATATTTAATGACAAATATTTAATTGTAAAGAACACTATTATAGAGGTGATATTAAACAAAGACTTATACCTTCTGCAAATCTAACAGTCTCTTTTGTTGTTGTTGTATTTAGTACTTTATGCATACTTTATGCATTTTTCCTAATAGTAAATTCAGTAATATACAGCAATCAGACCTGTGAGTCTGTTTTAATGAAGGAATATCCTGTTCCATTCTGAACAATTAGAATAAATTAGTGCTTTCTATTTATGCCTCTATCATAACATTTCATGGTCAGACTGAGAGATTGGGAGGAGCGGTTTGGTGTAGACTGTGGGAACAGAATGGAAAAGAAAATGGAAAACAAATAAACAAGTAAAGTCACTGTTCCTTCCATACTGTTTCGGTTGGTATATAATTAGTTTTCCTGCACAGCAGGTACAGTGTTGTGTCTTTCATTTTGGATGACAATAATATTGATAACACATGGCTGGTTCAGTTGCTGAGCAGTGCTTAAAATAAGTCAAAGACTTTCCAGCTTCTTATGCTGCAAACGAGTTTGGTGGTGCACAAGAAGCTGGGAGAGAGCACATTAGGGCAGCTGACTCCAACTGGCCATGTGGCATCAGGCTCAACACATAAACTACAGGGAAAGCTGGTTAGGAGCTGCCTGGGAAGTGGCTGGGAATCTGCTGGTTGGTGGTGAGCAGTTCTTTTTTACTTCCATTCCTTGTTTTTCTTGGGCTTTATTTTTCTCTTTTTGTTACTTACCCTTTCATTAATTTTTGATTTTTATTTTTGTACTTATTATTGGATTGTTTAAGCTGTTTTATTTTCAATCCAAAAGTTTTGTCACTTTTATGCTTTCAATTCTCTACCCCATCCAAGTGGAGGGACATGAGAAATTGGGTCTGAGGTGGTTAATTGCTGTCTGGAAATGATGACAGGCCTTTCAAAATTTCTTCTGAATGTCTGCTGCAAATGAAAATATGCTTATTTTGTTTATTTTTATGATCCTTTAGGAAAGTGACATGAATCTTAATTTTTTATTATACATAGAGAAGTATTGTACATAGATATAAAGGAATGGTGAAAAAAGAAAATATACCAAACATTTGAAAACCTTTTACATGAGAAATGTCATTTTTGCAGCAAAGAATTTCTAAAATTTCTCAAGAATATGTTTGGGAGAGATGTTTTTTGATAAAACAAATTTAAAAAAAACCCAAAGCAAATCAAAACAAAAACCCAACAAAACCAACCAACCAAAAAAACCTCCCCAAAATAAGCCCAACTTGTTTTTCAAAGTAGATTGATCTAGCATGAAATGGTCTGAAGAAATACTCTTAACAAGGACTAAAATGGGATGTCAACACAATTTGTAGTTTCCTATTGCATTACTTTTTTACTGGGAAATGCAAGGTCTGAGTTGTTCATTGTAGTTTGTATCAATGATAGTCTTTATCTGCTGTTTTTCACCTATGAATTTTCTCACATTTTTTTATTAAAGCTCACAAGAGCATCAAATGGATTGATGACCCCAGCTCACATAGTTAGCAAGTTTAGTTGAAAGCATTATGCAGCCCTCCAAAATTTAACCAGCTAAGTACCCTTTCTCAGGCTGTATTTAAAGACTGTGTTTTATTCACACCATTGCCACTAATAATGTATTATCTTATTCATACATCTGCTTCCCCTTAGGAGTCTATAGAGAGACAGGAAAATTGACTTTGTTTAATATGAACATTTACTTTTAGTGTGCAAAATCCTATTAAAGTTATTTGTACGGCAGGAATGCTAAGAAAAGAAGAGCCAGAGAACCAATTTTATGTCATTTATATCTAAATATCAATGAGTTTTACTGCCTTGTAGCAAGTTTGTAGTTAATAAAATAAAAATATTCCATTAAAAATTCTTTAGGCTGAAGTGTATAATTGATTCTACTCTGCCTGTCTAAACCTCAAGAGACTTACAAATAAAAGAATTAAGTCTTTGAACTTGTTCTGGGTGAATTTTATCTTTCTGTTTTTTTAATAGTTTTTATGCTGCTTTTACAAAAAAAAAAGTGTCTACTAGCATCTGTTTACAACCATTAGAACTGCGTGGATCATTTATGTGCAGTTATAATATACATAATTTGCCAACAATTGTTAATAATTGTTAACAGTAAGATTCATGTAGGGGAGAATTTAAAGGAAAAAAAAACCCAACAAAACTGAAAGAGTTTATAGTTGGTTTTTGTATTTACGAAATTCTTATTAAGAAAGATTTGTGTGTTTTATAAATATAATACAGTCTAATACAGTGTCACAAATCTGTACAAACAAAGCCAGCAAGATTTCATAGACAAATGTTTTTATGAGAAAATGCCCATTCATTGAAGATTCAGGTAGTGTCTGTTTTCTCAAATGTCTTGTCTTGTTCAGGAGAAGGGGATTTTCTTATGAAATTAATAATGTGGGTTTTTTAAAATTTTATTGATATTTAAAAAAAGAGAATTGGCCTGAATTAATTCACAACTGCATCTGTTAGAATAAAAAAAGTCTCACAAAACACTAGTTAGACCTCTGTTCAAAAATGCACATTAAACCAGTTTGTTCTTTTTTCCTTCTTAAAGCTATTATTCATCCTGTCTTCATTTGAAAGAAATTATGAAAGACAACACAGAGGATCAAAAAGAATATATCTAACTCACATCTTCTGCAACTTACATTAAAAGCGGCACAGAGTATAGAGGTAGAATGTAATTTTTTCTAGAAATTTGATCTTACTAAACCAAAGCAAAAAATCAGCAATGCTTGTAAGGCAGAAATATTTCTGCCATCATTAATAATGCTAGCTGTACACAAAAGTAGATGTGAGTCTTCCTTTAAATAGAGGTCTTGCACCGACTCATTAATAAAGCAATAACTTGCAGCCCTAAAATCATCTCTTTGCAAGAGGATAGAGTAGCTACCAACAATTACTATTCTGTCCCTACAGGAATACATTTCCAGCCTAAAACAAGCATTGTGGTATGTGACACTGGCAACTTCGGTCAGCTGTGTCTGCACATGTGAAGACACATTACATTATGCACTCTTCAGTGGAGCTAATGGCTACAGTGATTACCTCTGTAACTTAAGAACTTGACAACAAAAGCAAGATCCATGGAGTAGCTTTGCAGGAAAGAACACTATCAATTGGATATTTCTGTAAATCATTGGTAACTCATATGTTAAGCAGCTGTTACTGTATGTGTTGTAGGAGTTTGCTGGATATATGTTTTGTAACTTCAATATTCTTGTCTGAAAATTCTGGCCTCTGCCAAGGATTTTTCTTAGGTTTTATTTTTCATACTCAGTTTCACAAAATAATGGAAAACAAACTAGTAAAAAAAAAAAAAAAAAAAAGGAAATCAATCTAAGAAAATTTAGAATTAGTTAAGACAAGCCATATAATTTTCTGTTCCCTTATTATGCAAATCACATTTAAATTTCTGAATAAAGAACAGGGAAAAAAACCTTCTCTCATAAAAGAAGTAAACCTAAAATGAATTCTGACATAATAATATGTAATTAATAAGAGGATAAAAAGAAGAATCCCGAGAATGACTGACCAGTCATTCCTCATAAGGTGCACCTTCTCCTGGAAGAAACTATGATCTCCACATGTTGAAACATATGGGATATGAGGAGGTGATACAACCAATGTGACTTCATGGACTAAATCATGCCTTACTAATTCATACAGTGGCTTTCTGTGATGGAATGACTGTGTTAGAATTTCCTTGGTGGACAAGGAAAGAACTACAGGTGTCATTTACCTATAAGGCCTTTGATACGGTCCTCCAAAACATTCCTGCCACTAAATGGGACAGGTATGAGATGGATGGATGGATGGATGGACGGACGGACGGACGGACGGACGGACGGATGGATGGATGGATGGATGGATGGATGGATGGATGGATGGATGGA